>JAPMOR010040132.1:501127-582653 GCA_026543865.1 Argiope aurantia
CTCTCACCTCACTTACCGCCACAAGTTGTAAACGCTACTAAAGAATGTATGGGAACATATTTCAAATGCATCAGATTTACGTGACTAGCATTCTGTGGATTCAAGTCTATATTTTGTGGATTGAAGCCTCTGCAATCTTGAAGTCGAAAACAGCTCTAAGAACATTTTTTTTTCCGTTTAGGTGGTCCTGGAGTTGTCGTCTGGGGAGGCATTATGATGAGCGGGTGGACTGAACTCCACGTTTTCGACAGAGGTTCTGTAACTGGAGATCGCTATTTTCAGGAGGTGATCCTTCCCCATGTGCGTCTGTTCCGAGGTGCCATTGGATCAGACTTCGTTTTTATGGATGACAATGCACGGTCACACAGGACTCATGCTGTTGAGGAGCTCCTGGAAAGTGAAGATATCACTCGAATGGATTGACCGGCATGCTTCCCTGATTTAAATCCGATAGAACATGTGTGGAATGCTTTGGGGAGACTCCTTTCGGCACGATTACATCCTCCTGGGAACACCCGACAACTTAAAGAGATGCTGATTGAGGAATGGGCACTCTTACCTCAAGAACTGTTGGACAATCTGGTGCTGAGTATGGGGAGACGGTGCGAAGCAACCATTGCAGTAAGGGGAGGGTATATTCCATACTAAGGAACATCTGCTTGCTGTTCTTCCTCTTGGACAGACAATCATGTGTAACGATACTATGAGTTCAATAAAGCCTTCTTTTTGTTTGATTCCATACTGTATGCAATGTATTCATTTCTGCGCAACTATGCTTTCGTCATTCTTTCAAAACAAAATGCTGTATCTCATTTCTGAATTTCATGTCTCTCAGATGATTTCTCGTGTAGTTATGGCAAAAACATACCTGTTGCTTAAGTTTTGCACACTAGTGTACTTTTAAAGACTCGCCAGATTTTTGATTCTGTATGTCTTAATTTCCAAAGACGCTTAAAATTATTAATTCATCAACGTTTTCGAATTGAACTCCTAAATTAACTGTAAATATATCATGCTATCTTTAAATAATATCATTATTTGTTTGAAATTCTTTGATAAGATTCCTATTAGAAAAAAGACTCGTAAGTCTACAAAAACCTTTTCATGTCAGCACCGTCATTAGCTTTGCATCATTTTCACACAATTTAGCAAGAGTTTTATGGCAATACTTCATTGTGTCTTTCTTATTCGGTTTCGGTGGGCATTAATGAATCCATAATGTGGTTGTGATTGGAAACAAACATTTTATCATCCACCAGTCTTTGATTTGGAAAAAGTGAGTACTTAAACTGTATTCAAATAATTCGTTCACGGTATAGCAAATATTCGGCTATTTTGGATTGTCAAAGAGTTTTGATTCATGTAAACATCCTTTCCTTCATTAATAACCACTGGCATTTAATTATCTTTCGATATTTTAATGGTGTTGACGTTTTACTGTTAGTATTTAAAAAGATTTTTATATCAATAATTACCACATTTTTGTTTTTCATTGGCGGGTCAACATTTTATAATGCCACCAGTCTTTAATTAAAAGTAATTATCCACCTGTCTCGCTATTAGGATTCTTATTGCCTATATTTATGACAGTAGAAGAACAATTACCATGAATATTTGTAACTATAAAATGACTTGCTGATCAAGTCATCGTGACAGTTGGTAGAGCAATTATTTAAAAAATTTCTTTTCTTGTGAGTTATAATGTAAATTTTGTAATGAATCATTCAGCAGTAAATGTCAGCATTGAATTTTGCTGCTACATTATTATAGAGTCCCACAATTATTTAATTTTATATGAAAATGTCACCTGTAATATCTAAGGATATTTGTTTTATTAATTTATGTCTAAAATTAACAAATTATTGGACAATAAATTATAGTTATTCAAGTTTTTTAAAAATTCATTTTATATATCAACCATTTCTGGAAACATTCTATTGCTTATTTTTTGGAAATTTTTATTCAATAATGTATTTGTATTTATTAGAAATCTACTCTGTTGTTTATATTTATATGAAATTAATAAGTTTTACGATTTAAATGTTTATAATTTATTTTATATATGAATGAAATATTAACTATTTTTCATTATTTATTTACTTAAATATTTAGTTCTGTTCTTAATGTGTTATTTTTCTGCATTTGTTCATGTGCTGAATCTGTAAATATTTTGAAATCATTTTCTGGTATTGAAATTAGTATTAGTATTTTTAGTATTAATATAGAATTTAGTATTTTTTTTTTTTTTTTTTTTTTTACATGTGGAAGTTTTATGCTTTGTGATTAGATTAGATTTTTTTTCAAGTAAGAAATCTTACATTATACAATAAATGAATATGTAACTTAATTATCTGAATTGAAAAATGATATGTGTTTAAGTCAAAAGACAATAAAAAGCATGTTCCTACATCTGTTAATTATGTTAAAAAGTCTAATTTTTCCTTTGGTGTAAGGTGGGAGATACTAGCATAATAAGGTAATCAGATTCATTTGTGAAAAGAATTTCTTTAAATTGAAACTTTGGTTCTTAAGTTGGTAATAAAAGATGTTTATTGCATATTACTATTAAATGTATATAAAAATTTTTTTGAAATAAAGAAACTTTTTTTATTTGCTGTAAAATTAAAATTATTATAAATTCAATAATTGAAATCATATTCATGTAACAATGCAATAAATTATTATAATAGTGTAAAATAAATTGAAGGCGAGATTTTAAACATTTCTCATTGAATATACATATTTAGATATGTAAAAATAACACAGAAAGAAATGTAAACTTTCTGCCTTATAATTATTTTTGAAGTATGCATTTTCTTCTGATGAGTGAAAATAAACACTGTCATTTGTTTTAAATGCCCCAAGCTATATATATGTGTGTGTATTTTCATTATCATTTAAGCTTCATTAATATTTCATTAAATAAATTTAATGCTAAAAATTGTAGATCTAAATTGCTATGAGAAATTGTGTATACACCCTCTAGAATTTACATAGAATGTTATAATTTTTTTTCTGTATAATCATGTTTTTAATTTAGTTATTAGAATGCTGAAAATGTAAAACTCAATGTTTTCTGTTAAAATTAAAATGTAAACTGAATGCTTAAATGGCAAACTTAGAGTGTCTAGGTTTTAAATGTAATGTTCATAAACAGTAAAATGATAATCTCTGGACTTATGCTAAATCAATCTGTGTAAACATTATAAGGATGCTTAATTTATGTTATCATTAAAAAATAATATATATTGTGTTAGCATGCAATTTTTATATAAATCCTGGATTTTCTTATCAGATTTAGAAATTAATTTTTTATATGTTTGTTAAAAATTTTATACTTTTTTCATAGCTGTCCAGTTGGTCTGTTCTAAACATATCCATTCCTGTGCATCTGAAATAGCCTTGCCTCCAATTAGCAAATTGTGACAAACAATAAGTTTCTCTGGAATATGTAAGTTTTTATTTCCCGAGATGATCATATATTTTGTTTTCGTTTATGATAAGTCTATCTTCTTTTAGAACTGCTCAGTGTTTAAATTTATTACATTCCAAAACAGTGTATATAATTATGTTTTTTCAACAAATTCCGGAAGAAGATATTCTTTGAAAAAATATGCTGGGTATTTTAAAAGATTGTTTACAAATTTTAAAGGCAGGTCAGGTATATTTAAACAAGTCATGCTTGCAATATGTGGTTTGCAGATTTGTATTGCAAGTTATCTTTATCATGATAAATGTAATTATGACTTGTAGAATGCTGTATCAACAATATTTATAGTAAAAATATTTGTTGTTTCAATAGATGCTATTTTCTTATATTCTTATATGATGAACTTTTATTTTGCTGATATTTCATTAAATTCTATGTCTAAATCTAATTTTATATAGTCTCCTTTTGGTGAATTTACTGACAAAATCCTCCCTGTTATCCTTTACCCTCTTTGCATTCCCACCTCATGTTCTATTGCAAAAACAGCATGTTTCAAATTTACTCATAAAGTTTGTAAATGACATTTCAGTCAAAATATCTTTTGCAAAATCTCGAATCATTGATTTGATTTGTTCCCAATCTTAAAATGCATTTAAACATAAGTGTCTTTTAGAATTTCTGTATAAGAAATTATCCACAATAAGAATCAGCAAGTTAAAAAAAAATTCTCCAGGCTCTTTTTAATATCATTTGAAGCACCATAAAAATGATGTAAGTGAATTAAAGAAAATTGTTACTAACAATATTTGTTTTATATTGATAAATATTTTATTATGTTTTATCTTTCCCCTTTTAAATGTCAAATCAAACATGGTATCAAATGCATAGAATACCTGAAAATAAAATTAACTGTAATATTCTGAACAATATGGTGTCAGAAATAATGATATAATTTAGGCTATCTTAGTAAACAGTAAAATTGTATTGGAAAGCTGTATAAGATTGCAAAACAAAATTGTACAAAAAATACTACTTTTTTAAAAAAATAATTTACTTTTTGCATCTAGTCATTAAGGAATGTACAGAAGCAAGAAGGCTTATGCCATAAAAATTCATACAACCTCGTTATTTGACTTATTTATCTGAATAGACGACGGATTTCAACATATTTTTAAAAATAATTTTTAATAAAAGAAGTTATTTTACTGAATATATTTTTGTCTTAAATTATATTTCAAGAGATATAAACATAAGTGCTTTCTTAATATAGGATAAATGATTTTAACTTAAATTTTTTCTTTAAGCAACTTTAGGAATAATATTAATTGCAATTCTGAAAAATTTCAAATTTATCAATGAGAAAAATTAGTAAATAGTCAGTTTTTCTGTAGTTTTAGAAATATTTTAATAATTTCTCATCATTATTTTTTAGAATTAATTTATGTATGATCTGATCTTTAAAAAAGCTAAATCTATGATATATTCCTAAAAATTGCTTAATATTGCTGTTTAGCATTCTGTGGCTTAAATTATTCATAACAGTATTTTATAAATTGGTTTATTCTGAATATTGATATGGACTTTAAACACATAATTATTTTATTTAAAAATAAAATTATTTTAAATCCCAATATTAAAAAAAAAGGCCTTCTAGCTGATATTTAATTTGGATTAAATGCTAATATTATATGCTCATTATACAATTATTTTTATGTTTCACTTGTTTTATTTGATTTGCAGCCTGTACAGTTATCATCAAAATATGGCAGAAGTACTTACTGAAGCAGAACGAGAGGTAAAACATAGTTCAAAATCGTATATTTGCAAATAATTTCATTGGTAATATTAAAACAATTATACTCTATTGTGCGACATTTATCAACAAATTTAATTTTCAAAATATTCATGAATGAAATATTTATCCATTAAAGCATATATTTTAGCTATGTAACTCACTTCTCATCTAATTTTCTGAATAATTGTTGTTTTATTAAGGTTTTAAATGGTTAAAATATTAATAATACAAAATTTTCCCTTTTTTAGATTAATATGTAATCACTTTTAGATTTTTAAAAATATATCATGGGATTGTTCTAACAGAAGGAGATAATGTTTGTGCCATAATGAATTTTTAATTGTAAAATATATGTATGCATATGTTATGGTAAATGTGATTAATCCACTGATTATCAATAATCGCTAGTTTATTACATTTATTGTAGCTACAATTAAAAATTGTTTTTTAATGATTCAATGAAGAAAATTCATCTGCAAGGTTATATAATTTGATTTTTCCTTTATAAATATAATATATATAAATAATAAATTCATATTATTACTGTAAAGCTAAAAGAATTGATAATTGTTAAAATGGCTGCTACAAGTAAGAGGAAGGAAATTATATGTGTGGTGTTTGCACTAAAAATTGCTTATCTTGATCAAATTTTAAGATTTGATCAATAAGAAGAGGGCTTTCCTATGCACAATTTCATTCTTTCAGTGTACTAAGAAGTTAATTATAAAATATCCTATATTTTGGAAGTAACGAAGAAAATTAATAGGATAATTTTATAGAATATTTCAAACTCTATTAGTTTTTAAAGTTGCAAAAGTTTCAATAAAAAATGTGCAAACATTTGCCTTTATCAATTTTTCATAATTTTTTATATTTTTATAGTTGATAGACAATATTTAGAAATTCTTTTCTACAGACAGTTAGGATGTTTATTCCACAATCTATTAATCAACTTTATAGATTTATTGAATTATTATATTCTAAATTTATTGAAATAAATTTATATTATTAGTGACAAAAAAATGTTAATGTGTATTTTTGAAGAATTTGTCTTTAATTTTATTGCTATTTTCAGATTGTAAAAGAGTTTGTGGCCATTGTAAAAGAACTACAGTTGCACAAAAATGGTGATAAGAAATCTTGGAATGAGTTTACTGCTGTTAAGTTTATGATGGCACGAAAGTTTGATATCTGTCGAGCTGTTGCCTTATTTGAAGCTCATGAAGTAAACATCTTTTCTCTCTTCCTCTATAAACTATAAAGTGTGTAATAGCTTTGTTATACTTTTACAAATAGTCATGATTTAAAAAAAATGTTTGATATAATTCTAGTATGAGTTTTAATTTGCAGGTTATGCGGCGGCGAGAAGGTCTAATAAGGTTTGATCCCACCAGTGATGCTCTCAGAACAGAGTTGGAAACAGGCAAATTTACCATATTAGTAAGTTTCAAATTAAAGTGATTTAAAACAGCTTTCATATTTAATTAAATATTCGCATAGAACATTGTATTTTAATTTTACAAGAATATGTTGTGATAGCAAAAAATATTTCAATTAATTTAGAATTCAATTCTGATGATATGAAGCTTAAAATGCATTATTTAATTTTTTGATAAATTCTTATTAAAGTATTTGATTTTAAAGAAGAATGTCATTATTAAGATTTTACAACATTAAATGGATTCAACAATAATAGAAAAAGGACATGACTACATCATTGTTCAAACGGATGTTAAGACAATCATTGAAATGTATGTTGAAATGAAAAGAATATTTGTATTAATAAACTCTATTTCTCCTTTATAAATTAAATTTGAATTTTAGAACCTTCCATAAGGAATTTTATTTTATATTGTAATTACACTTCTACATATTACTGTATCCTCATATTTTAGCCTCTTTTATATCTTATATATAGTACAATGCTTTTTATGAAGAACCATAACATCCTCTCTCCTTGTGACTGCGAGTTGAAATATGCTACCACAAATCCTATATTCCCTCATATGTGGGTTGATCTTCTCCAAGAGGTTTAATAATGTATTAAATACTGCTTTTGCTTTCTGCTGATGCATATAACTTTGGAAATGTAGGATTTTTTGGATATTGTTATTTCCTGAAATGTGTAGTGTAATAATAATAATAAAAAAAGAATCATTTTGAAATTGTTGTGTAATGGGGGGGGGGAATGTCATTTACTGCGTCACTCTAAAAATAAAAATCCAAAATTTCGTAAAGATTAAATATTAAAAATAATTTATTATTATTGAACCACTGAGAAGAATGGTTTGATAAGGTTTTAACACTACCTTCTCAGCATAAGGAAGGACCTGGAATATAAGTGAGAAACATTTTAGTAAAGAAAGCATAATATACATTGTGTATTGATAAGAATGACAATGAATGTCTTAGTGACTGATGAAGATATATAAAGTAAATCTTCATTAGAGAAGACATCATACTTTTGTTCTTATACAAATTTCATTATCTTTACTATTCGGTCCACAGATATTTTATTTTCAGCAATATTTTGGCATCATGTTGATAAGTTTCTTACATTGGGTTTAATGAAATTAAAGATTTTGGTTATAGGACAAATAGTTATACTATGGTCTGTATCAATTTTATCTGCACAGATGCCACAATCACAAGAGATCATAACAACCCCTCCTTGTGACTGTGAGTTGAAATATGCTACCACAAATCCTATATTCCCTCATATGTGGGTTGAGTTTTCTCCAAGAGGTTTAATAATATATTAAATACTGCCTTTGTTTTCTGCTGATGCATGTAACTTTTTGAATGTTCAATAAACCTGTGCGGAAGGGGTTACGGCGGGCCTGATTAAGCCACCTTTTTTATTTTGCGATTTTGTGCGACTGGGCTGGCAAGTCTTCGGAGTGTTAGTTGGAATTTCTTTTCCTCAATAACCCTTTGATCCCTAAACCCAAAAATTAGAAGAAGTTAGCCTAATATTCAACAATTGAGTACAAAAAAAAATCATTATCTTATTTCTGAAAGATTTCATCTGTCATGCTGAATTTCAGTAGGTTGTCTGGCTAACTAATTGGTATTCTCATCCTCTGGCTGGAGGAGAGCTGCAAGAACTTACAGAGAAAATTGATTGTCCATGTGAATAGCATATTTTGAGAGAAGTATTTGAGATAACCACTTTATGGCTCTTCTTAGCATCAAATTTTGCCTAGAAAATGTTGTTGGGATTAAGGAGTAGAAAGGAATCACTTGAATTTGTTTAATAGGCCTTGCAAATCATGATGGCAAATATCCTTTGTGTAAAGTTAAGAGCTTACAGAATTATTGTTTATTTTTAATTTGGTAGAAAATTTCAAATCTTGTGCTTTTATTTCTTATATCTTGGCAATGAACATTTTCTTTATGAAGTTTGAGATTGCATGCTTGATTTTTGAAGTTCTAGTCTAAGAGACTGTTAAATTCTTTAGCATCAGTAAAAGTAATTATTTAATTAAAAAAACTAATGTAACACATTTTTAAAATGTTCTAAATAAAGTAATTTCTTAGTCCCATACAGATAGTTCTAAAAATTTGTGACTGTAAATTTTAAAATTTCACCATCACGAATTTTAAAAATTCACAGTAATAAATTTTGAGGCCAATCTGTATGGGGTTATAATATGTATAGGGCTTGGAGAAATTATTTTATATTTAAAAGATTCATTAAAAATATATTACATTTTTTGCTTAAATAATTATTTTTTTAACTTTTAGTTGTATGTGTAAAATTACAATCTATTTTAACTAACTTACTGATGAGCTAAGGGTATGGTGTCATTTGTTGGTAATGAAAGTTTTAATCAATTGCAAAATTGGTACCAAACAAATAGATGGCTAGAAAGTGAATTAATTTTGTAATGTTATCTAGTTCTAAACTGTGTTTAAAGTCTTTAGTCCATCAAAAAGTTAGTTTAAAACTAATTGCACAATTTTCACAAAACAGACACGAGAAAGCAAATAAAAAGAAAAGCATTAAAATACGATTTAAATCAACAATCAAACTGATTTGACTTGAAATATTCAATTTAAATTGTATAAATAAGCATATCTAGCTCAATTCATTTGTGTGCATCATTATTATTTAATTTTTCTGTTTACTTATCTGATTTGTATATACACTTCAGATGGGTGAGCAGTTTTTTTAATTAAAAAATACAAATAAAAATTAAATTCCAATGATTTTTTTAAGGCAAAATCGTTTTTGAATGTAAAATGTTTTTAAAAGTCTTGTTCTGAATTTATTAAATTCAATTTTGTTTTTTTGTTTTTATTTAGTGGCTTTTCTTTTTCTTTTTGAAATGGATTTAAAATTCCTATGTAATTACCAAAAATCTTGTATTTCATGATTTTCAGTTACTTTCTGATTTATATTATGCAACAATTATATATATAATATGTAAAACAATATTTGAAATTCTTGTCTGCTTTAGCCTGTACGAGATGACAGTGGTGCTGCAATTGCTATTTTCACTGCCCATAAACATGTGCCATTAGAAACATCACATCAGATCACTCTTCAGGGTGTCATTTATCAATTGGATGTTGCTTTAGAAAGGTTAGATTATTATTATTACTTCATTAAAATCCTTTTTCTCCATTTTCCATGGTCTTAAATTGTTTTTCTTTCTCTATTAATAGTTTGGAAACTCAAAGGCATGGAATTGTATTCATTTATAATATGACAGGATCCAAGTATGCTAATTTTGATTATGAGCTGAGTCAAAAAATGCTAAATTTATTAAAGGTAAGTAAAGAATCTTATATGCTTCAAAGTGATAGTAAGTTTTTTTAAAATCTTTTTCCGTCATTTAATTAAACTTTAAAAAGTATTTGTTTCAAGAATTCTTTAAATCAGCATTTTTTTTAATATTAATAACATTTGAAAAATGCCATGAAATTTTTTACAGTCATAAATGAATTATTAAAATAACAATTATGGTTTTTTACACATGTTCCTTTTTAGATTCTAAACCATCATAATCAATTTTCTTCTGCCTGAATTAATTTTACATTTTTTTCTTTGTTATTGTTTTAAGCAATTAAAATGGATGAACATGATTGCAATAGTTTTAAATGTTTTACCAGTCTTTTTATTTTTACGGAGTTTTAAAAAGTTTATCTGTTATTGTAGGGTGGATATCCAGCTCGTTTGAAGAAAGTTTTAATAGTTTCTGCTCCATTATGGTTTAAAGCTTCTTTCAAAATATTTCAGTTATTTTTAAGAGAAAAGTTAAGAGATCGGGTAAGTAAGCATTTTTTTTTTTCTGTTAACTTTATATAAGGAATATAATTCTAAAAGTAAAAATATAGTTAGAAGCAAATATTTCATAATATTTTTTCTCTGCGATGTCTCTTGTTTATATAAATGATATTAATGCACTTAATTCCAAATTTTTTATATTATTTTAGAAGATAATCTTTTAAAAAACAATCTATTCTTTATGAACAAAATTGGAATGCGTCGAAATGCGTAAAGAATGGTTTTGTAAAAAGTATTTTATAGAAATGCCGTTCTAACCAGTGAAAAAACATTATTTAGAATGCATCATTAATATTTGTGAAAGTTTTTATTTTTTGTATTGTTTTCCTTTGTTTAGTAGTATTATCTGTAAGTTGCTATCTAGAGTAATATTTTTCTTAAGTTTAAATTTAAATTTTACTCTTTTTATAATAAATTTTTCTTAAAATTTTAAAAGCATTAATCTGAGGCGATTCATTTTTGACTCAGCAGTATGAGATATGTTTTTAAATTGGTTAATTTTAATTTGAGATATGTTATTAAAATAATAAATAATTTCTACACATTTTGTTTAAATGTATATATGTATTTAAATATATATTTAATGTTATAACTGATATTTAAGTAAAAATAATATTTTTAACTTTATTCGGCCATTTTCTAATGTCAGTTTAATTTATAAATTCATAACTAGTTTACTTCATAATGCTTCAGTTTTGCTGTTCATGTAGTCAGACTGGTAGTTTATATAAACTTGTTAGATGAATGATTAGAGTTTCAACCCCATCCCCTTCTATTCTTTTAAGTGTATTTATCCCTGCATCACTTATGATGGTTGTGAAATTTTGTTTAGCAAACAGAAGAAGCTGCTGTACAGAAGGTATGTTTTCTTCCATGAGTTATCTCCTTCTGTGTCTCCTTTTCCTTTCCCTTTGGGTGCTTGAAATTCCTCCTCTCTAGCTTTGGTTTCATGCTTTGATGTGTGTGTAGCATTTTGGATTGGTACTAATAGTAAATGTGTGATAGGAAACTAAGCTTTCTCCTAAAATTGCTTCGTTCTATCCATCCATTATACCTTCTTTTATGTATTGGCATGTTTTATGTTATTTTGGTTCTGTTCTCTTGTGTATTAGTAATTGTGGAAAAAATAAGTTGTTGGTTAAAAGCTCTTAAATTCTCATTTTCACATGGTGATGTTTATAAGCCTGATTCTCTGTAAATTGTGTTACGAGATAAACTTGAAACAAATTTCATTCAAAATGCTGTGCAAAGCAGGCTGCTGTACAGGCATCTTGGTAGTAGTACTAAGAATAGACTTTTCAAACTTTCAATTAAATTTTTCATAAAAGATAATTAAAATTATAAATTTTTACCTTTATAACTTTAAACATTTTAGAAATATTAAGTTTTTCTGGCAAAGACTTATTATTATGTAAATGGGATAATGCATAACACTGTTTTTTTTATCGTATTCTTTTCTCTTAGTTAGGTGAAAATTTTTTCTCATAGCTATTTTCCTTCCAAAGCTTTTATTTTAATTTAAGGTAAATTTAAGTGGGAATATGTGGATTTATTTGAATAGAGTGAAAAGCAAAACTAGAATGTTAATTTGTTTCTACATAGATTGTTTCACAATTTGGTCATTTTATAAATTTCAGCTTCTGATAAGTTGAAAAAAAAAATTCAATTTTAATTTAATTTCCATGTGGTATAAGTTCACAATGGAAGTTACTTTAAAATAAAAATGAAATAAGATTGTGTACAATATTGTAACTAGGCTGTTTTTAAATATATGAATTGTTTATTTTAAGAAATACAAACTAGCAGCTTCTGTGGTAACAATTTATTAATCTTGAGTGGTAAATAAATCATCATTTATAATAAAATTGGTAAATTCAGACTTCTAATAAATTAGTAAAAAATTATTAAATCATTAATTGATTGTTAGCATTTCTGTTACAAAAAAACTGACATGTTATTAATCCTGCCTTGATGATATACACAACGATGGTGATAATAATATTGATATACTTTATTTGATCTAATTGTTTATTATTGATGCAATTATTATTTAAACAATTTCTTAAAAATATTTAATGAATTAGTATATACACTATGTACAGGAGTTTCAAACTTAAATGTAATTCTTTTGTGTATCTGTTCATCAGTTCAAATGAGACTCGTATGCAATAGTGAAAAAAATACTTATTTTAAATTTAATTATTTTAATTTAAAGAAAAGGAAGTACAGAAAGTGATCGTACTGATTAAAAGTGATTCGATGATGATACTGATAGGAAGTATTGAAAGTGATTTGATTATTGTGTTCAATAATCAAAGCATAGTTGTATACTTTTACAGGCAGTTAATTAATGACATGTTAATTTTACTATTAATAATTTGAAAATATTTGGAGGCCAATTTAATCTTGTATAAAAGTTAATGATCAAATTACCTACAAAGATTACTAAGATGTTGCTTGTTTTTTCCAATTGTGAAGAGCGAACAATATTAAATGGCAAAAAACCAAGTTGCATAAGGGAATTCTGTCATGATTAATAAAAATAATAGTGGTTTGTTCTCATCATGTCTGACATCTCAAGCTTGAACATGGATAATATGTGCCAGACACCACAATAGGAGTCAGAAATATTTTCTTGAATTTTATTAGAGGAATACTTAAACAAAAAATGAGGTACATCTGACTTAAAAACTGATAAATTAAAATCATTTTGATAATTTATCTGTATATGGTGATATCAACAGCAGATGTAATAACTTGATTATTAAATTTACTTTTATTCTGGATGCCCAGATGTAAAGTCTACCTAAACTGTACTCTTAACCTTAAAAAAAAATAAAAAACATAGCTATGAAATTACTACAAATATAAAAGAGGAATATATATATAGCCAGTCAAGACAAATTATTCCTAAAAATCTATAATTATCCCACAGTGAAAAAATTATATTGCATACAATGGTAATTCCTGTAAGATCTACAGTCTTGACAGCATATTCAATGAGAATTTTAAGTTAGGATATTGAAAAATAAGCTAATTTACTTAACCTTATAGAGCCATAGGAAAAAAATATTAAAAATTTACAAAATACATTTCATGATATTTCATAATCACACATACATGTAATAAATAATTTTATGCCATTTGAATTATTTTTATGCCATTTTATGTTACTGGAACAGCTGAGTCTATTTTAGTCACAATTATTCGAAAAATCATTCTTGGCTTCATTAAAGTGTGACAGAATGTACATATATTTATTGACAGCTTAAAGCAATGTTTCCTCTGTTTTCCTTTTTTACATCCAATGGTAACTTGTAGAAATGATTCGTGTACAAAATACAGCAAAAATTGTCCTGGAATGATGCATGCATGTAACAAATTTGCATGTTGATGCATAAATTACTAAGAAAAAATTGAAACACCTGATATAAACTGTGTAAAACAATTAGGGAAGAAGAAATTTTTTATATTCCTGATTCTTTCATTTCTGTGGTAGCTTGTAGCCTATTTCAAGCGTCCCATTAAGAATCAAGCTTTGCTAAAGTAATTAAGTCATTCTATTGCTGAAAGTTTTATCATGAAATAAGATTTTACTACATATTTAAACAACATATAATAGAAAATGATAATAAGACTTTCCTATATCTTTTTGAGAATTTTTCTCAAAACTTTTTTTTTAGTTGTCTTAAGGTTTCTTCAGAATAGATTTCAAGATATTTTTAACATGTTATAATTGCAAATAATGGCAAGATAAAACTTTAGAAAGTCCAAAATGTTTGCATAAAAGTTACGTTCAGAATTTATGTCGCTAAGGATAAATATTTTTGTAAAAACAGTTCTTGGGGGGGAAACTTGAAGAAATTAATATTTCAAGTGGAATCTAATTTTCTAGTTTTGCTGGATTTTGTTTTTTCTCACTCTTTTAACTAATCTAGCATTATTTTTTTTGGGGGGGGGGAGTGCTTTACATAACCCAATGGAATGTTTGCAGTCTGAAGTTAAAAATGCCCTGGTTGAAAATACCTTTTTTTAGTTGAGACATTCTATTCTTTCAAGAAATTTTCTGACTCCATTTACTAAATAAAATTTCTTTTGTAAAAATCAATGTTCAATCCTTGTGTAAGGCATTGGAGTCTTAATTGTAATAGATTCTGAAGTCCCATATAAAATAACCAAATTTTAAAATTTTACTGCTGTCAGATAGTTTGCATTATTTGACATTAATCACTCATTTCTTGGATCAAAAATGGCTTTTGCCTTCACAAATGATTTTATAAACTGGATTACAAGTAGTGATGCGATTTTAATAAATATCTTAATGCCAATTTATTTCTTCAGTGATGAATTGACCAAACATGAGCATTTCATCGTCTAATATTTCCCCATTGAAGTAACTTTTAAGTTCATTCGGATTCCTTTGACTGTCAACAAACCAAATTTGTATTACCCTTTAGTCTGTATATCTTTTAACATTATGAATAAACCTACACTTACAGGAAAAGAGTTGAATATTATTCACTCATTATATTATCATTTTATTCTTTATGATATCTTTAGTTAATTTTGTTCTGATTTTTGTCAGAATTTCCTTTCTTTCATGCCAAAGATTTTACACCTTGATGAAGCAATAAATATAACTTGTATATATAATAATAAGGTTGGCTGGAGTAGAGTGTAATAAATATGATTTCAAAAGTCTATATAAAAAATGGTTGTTATAAGAGCTAATTAAAAAAGTCTTTTTTCACTTAATATCTATCATGTAAAAGTTTGGAATTCATGATTCTCAAAAGTCATATTATTTCTATTCAAACCATACAATTTTTCTTCAACAAAAAGATTCCATTTGTGTTCAAATCTGTCCTTTATCAAAATATTATCAATATAAAGAAACAATGAAAAATACATCATTATAATTAAATTATGATAAATCCATCTACAATTTATGAATCATAAATCAATGCTGTATATTAGACTCGCGTGGTATTAAAAATCTGTGCTTCTTGGTGTAGAAGCAACTTGATAAGACAACTCGTTAATTTTGTCAATGACAGGAAAATTCTTTGATCGTAGAAAAGTTGCATCTATTCCATGAAATTCTTCAAGGAAGCACGTTAATTGCTTTTCTATTTATAATTTACTTGAGTGACATTTTTGGTATTATTCCTTGTGGAAATTCTTGTTACATTTACAGCAATAATATCTTTTTACTCTGCTCTAATTACAAACTGTCAAAATTACATAACACCTCATTATCAACCCAATAAATGTTTCACAATCAATTTTTCAAATTAAAAAAAATCATCAACTATTAGTATCATATATAAATTTATTCTGTGGATTCAAATATTTAGTATATTTAACATTAATCAAACTGAATTTTCAATTTAACCATACTTTCAATGATCTTAAAAAGGAATTTTTGTTTTATTTAAATGCTCTTAAAACAATAGCAGAAATTCCTTGAAAACAGGATCATGCTTTCCAGGTCAGATAGTCAATGCCACAGTCAAAAATAAACTGGAAATCGTATTTTCTTTAGAACAAGTAAATCCAATCTTCCTTATTTAGAAATGTTAAATCATTCTGCACTTTCTTTGCCACAGGTTTACCAAAATAGACTCCAATCCCACTTTAAAAAAAAAAAAATTGAATTGAATCAACCCTCTGTATGTCCACATATAATAATTTGGCCTCTTGGTTTTACATCAAATATCACTTTAGGTTAGAATTCAGCTTTAATCCAACTTCTGCAATCCCTTCTTGATCATCATCAGCTAATGAAACTCGTTTCTCTACGATATTATTTTAAGGATCTTCATATGAACCTCAATATTTACATTTTATTTATTATTCCTTATTTTCTCTATAAAAACCATTATAAAGTCCTTTTTTCTTTTTTTTATTTATACCAAAGCAATTTATTTTTTCCAAACAATGAATGAATCTTTTCAAAGAGTGGCTCAAAATAATAAATCTTCTTTCTGGAACAATAAATTTATAATTACAACAGATGAGCAAAGGATTTCCTCTGACTTCAACCTGCATATCTAAAAGTCAGCAAATTTCTGGTATTATCTCAAGCAATTGTGTTTTTTTCATATCAAGAGCTGACATTTTGCTTCCAACTCTCCTGATCATTCTAATTTGGACCAGCCCTTCTTCAATCTTTTGTCGAAATACTGATCATTCCACTTAAAATTTCTCAATTTTGTGATGATGCATAAAAAATTTTACTTTTGAAAGCCATTAAAAATATATATAATTAGTCACTTAGAATAAATTTTCATTAAAAAGAAGAAAGAAAAAGGGGGAAAAAAAAAACTTCTTGTCTGATCTAATTTTTTATCTTGTAAAAACTTCTCTGTCCAAATTTTATTAAATTTCTCAAAATAATATGGATACCAGGATATGCTAGCATCCCACAAAAATGGAAAGACCCATAGCTGAACACAAGATAATCGCACTTCTCAAGCTGTATATTAGATTTCTAATAAAATATCTGCAAATGTTCTGAAAAAAAAAACATTCAAAGAAAGAATAAAGACTAAAAAGAGCAAATACTTGACTCATCTGATAAAAACTAAACTTGCCTTTATTATTGTTCACTAATTGCAAAATGGATATCACAAATTTGCATCAAGACTTATTCCTTATCAAAGAAATACTTCGTAAACTTTGACAGCTTTAATTATAATCACTTCTCCATGTAATGAAATTGAAAATATTTAGCATATCTTTTTTTTTATTGTAAAATTCAGAAAACTACACATTTTTGAAAATTTCAAAAACATATGGAAACTATTCTTTCTTGTTTTTTGATCTTATGGAAGACTTCTTAAGAAAAAGGAATTTTATTAGCAAATGCCACAACAGTTTTGAACCCATAAGCTACTTGCTTATAAGCTTCCCGTAAGCTATCCTGATCAGTGACTGAATAGCCAAGATAAATCTCAAAACAAACTCTCCAAGATAATGAAAAAAGTAAATGAGTATAGTGTTGAAACTGCTTGGAAAAAGAAAGGAACAATTTGATTAATTATCTGAGCAGTTTGGTCGTTTATCTGTGTACATAAAAAAAAAAAAAGTCAAGTACTTATAATAATACTTTGAATAAATTTTTGATTTAGTCTAAGATGATTAAAGTTTTAAATATATATTTGTTCAATTTTGCTTTTATGAAATATTTTTTTTTTCATTTATTGCTGGAAAAACTCTTGAAATTTTAATTTTCAGTAAGAAGTAAATTTTTTTTTTTCACCTCCCAGCTGTTTATGGTGACCATCCCTCAGTTGTGTTCTCATATCCCAACCTCTTCCCTTCCTGAGGAGCTGGGAGGTACTTTTCAGGTAGATCACAGGACATGGCTGCAAAACTGCCTCAAGTCTACCATCAACCGATGCATGGATGAAATCTCTGATTCCCCGTCTGTGACGCCTAGTGACAATGGTCCTTACAATGGCTTCCATCTGCACCACTACAATGACAGTGATATGGAAGAAAACAGTGACCACCATAGTGATTCAGTGCATGAGAAGTACAATTCAGAAGAAAGGGAAAAGGAAGTGGAGGTGCTGAAAGAAGCAATGATCTTCGAGCCCCCTGTAAGTTGTAGAGATATTTATTAATCGCTATCATTCCAGGTGTATCTGGAATTTTGGAGTTTCCACTTTTTTAAAATACAGAAAAGGCGATATATATATATAATATATTTTTTTTAATACAAATATATCATTGAAATGTAAATTATATTGAAATTGAATAACATATTAGAGAGAATATAAAATCTACATTTTGATAATTTAAGTGTTGTGAAGACTATGAAATAATATTTATTCACATGAAACATATTGTAAAAATTCAAGATAAAAAAAAATCCTCAAAAATCTGTTGAAAGGGATTTTGCTTATAATGAATATTAGTGAGATAATCATTAGAATAGCTGGGCACTTAAATCAACTTCTTTACATTTCATGAGCTGTTATCTTTCTTCAGCAACTGTTTCTCTAACCCTTGCTAATATGCATTCTTTAATTTCACATTTAATATTTGAAGAGTAAAATGGAAAGCAATTGTGCATATCAAAATGCCATGCTGATCATACTTAATTTTTAATAGAATGCAATTATATTATTAAAAGTCAACTAAAAAAATATAAGATATAGCTGATTTTTTTCAGAATCAGTTTTTAACTTTAAAAAAAATGAATATTACATTCTTTTATAAAATAAATAATTAATTGGAATTGGTTGAATTTTGGGTTAGAAACTGCACACAAGTGTAATTTATTATTTATAAAATTGTAACATTTGTGCTCAGTCTCATAATTGAATTAATTATGAAAAGGAATTAGAGTTATAGCAATTCCTTAGACTTATTCTTTACCACATTTTCTGAAAGGCAAGCTTAATGTAGCAATTGTTTTTGTTATTCAAAGTCTAAAAAGATAATCTTTTTATGGAATAATGTATTGAAACTTTGAATTTTTATAAGATTTTAGAAAGTATACTTTTTATTTTACAAATGAAATTATTTAAAAATATGTTTATGCATACAGGTGCATGTGTCGCATTACAATTCTAGTTTATTTGAAAATTGTGTCAAATTTTAGCTTCCTCTTAATTTTTAGAATTTTAAATTGACCTTCTGATAATATTTAGTTTCCATTTGTGTAAACTACCTGGACAATTTGAATGTGTTTGAATGAGATGAAATGTATAATAATAATAATTTTAAAAAAAAGACCTTGAAGTATTTTTTTTTTTTTTTTTGAATAAAGGGAAGAATTTTTAAAAAGAAGCCAGAGTAAACAGTGTTCTGTAATAAATACTTCTTTTGTGCTTTTAATTGAATACAGTCTTTTGTTCATTAATTATGATTTTATTTAAAATTATTGGGTTATTTGGCAGTTGTCTGCTTTTTTCTTCTGAAGATTTTATATACTTAGTTAAGAATAGCAAGGAATATTAATTTTATAATAATATTAATATATTGTAATATTATCATGTTTATTAAGAATGGAGTTTCATAATCAATTTTTTCTCTTAATCATGTATCAGAGTTCTGAAATTTTGTATGCTAATTTATTCTCTATTATGTTATTTCCAAAAATTATCAATTATTTGATTAACTTACATTTATTTCCATTTAAGCGTCATCGCATAACTGTGAATCTGAGAAGGAGTGGACGATTTCAAGATTCCAGGATGTTTATTATGATGAATTAAAAAAAATGTGATGAATGATGAATTAAAATAAAAAGAGAGTACTAATAAAAGTGTATTTTAAAAAATGTGTTATATTTATGTAATAGCTGGTTATTTTCAATTTTATATTTTTATTATTGATTTAAATACCTGTTTTCAGATTGTCACTCTCTGTAGTTTTCAATGAAATGTATCATTTTCATTATTTTGCAGAAAGACTCAGATGAACCATGTCCTCTGACTCCAGAATCGGCTGTCACTGACTTTACAGAGGATGAGGAGAATGAAAAACCTTTATCAAGCAGTACGGTTTCACTGTCCATTTGGGAGGATTCAGTTCATACTGAAAACAGTGGAGGCATGACCCTTGAAAAATTCATCGAATACCTTCGTATGAAAGGAAGAAAAGGCTTGTATCAGGAGTATGCAGAAATTAAAAATACTCCTCCTGATGGTACATTTGAAACGTCCAAGTGAGCAGTGTTTTAATACCATTAATTTGTTGAGGGGTATAGAATTAACAGGAGGTTGTTCATTATGCAAAATTTTTAATTTCTGTAGTATAAAGATAAATTTCTATTAGCATTTCAAATATTTTTTTCAAGGGTGTAAATGCGTTTTGATTTTTAGTTCTAAAATTAGAAGTGCTTTAATCAAATTAGCATTTTTTATTATATATATTTTTATATACATATCAGATATAAATGCTATAAAGAAATTTAATGATTCAGCGAAGTTTTTAATGCAATTTCTTCAAATATAACAATAGTCAAATTGAAAACAAAAGTACTTATTGCACCTTTTTCCAACAAAACCCTTTTCTTTATCATTTGAATATATTTACATGTATTTTTTTCTCTCTCGTAACTTTAATAAGATAAAAGTTACCAGTAAAACCAAAAAAAACCTGTTCTTGGATGGAAAGGAAGAATATGGATAGAAAAAATAATAATAGGTAACAATGGATATGAAGATAATGTTAAGTAGAAGAGAATAAAAAACAATAAGTAGAAGAGAATTTAAAAAAATTCAAGCGGTTGTTTTGTAAATTTTAATATTCATCATTTTAATGTAGCATGAGCAGCATGAAATAAACTAGCTAGAAAATATAAACTATTTATAATGATTATATAAGGCTTTATGTATGTAAATGTATGTAACAAGATTATCTAAAACCGATTTCTTAAAAATTTGTAAATATTTTTTCAAGAATATACTCGATTCTTGGAGAAAATATCTATGCATTTTTTATTAATCACCTATGTTTTAGTAGTATTAATCTAAGGTATGATGCAATTCCCTCTACTGTCTTTTTTAATTTAAACTATGTCTCTGCTATCTCTTTTAATTTAAGTTTAGTTTAAACTTTCTTATTTTATTTCCAAATTACAAATTAATTTTTTTACTAATGTTAAAGTTAAAAAATAAACAAACTATATTTGCAATTTATAATTTAAAAATTTTATCTTTATTCCTATCAATTTACCATATTGAATTTCTTATTAAATAATATCTATTTATATCATCTTCTTTTGTTACTGATAGATTAAAGGTGAATCAGTGCAAGAACAGATATACCGATGTTCTTTGTTATGATCACAGCAGAGTGAAGCTTCCTATAATAGATCATGATCCATATTCTGACTACATCAATGCCAATTATGTTGATGGTTATAAGCAAAAGCGTGCTTTTATATCTACTCAAGGTATTTTTAAAAGTTTATAGATGTTATGGTACTTATAATGTTTAAAAATTATGAATGTTAAGTTCTATTCCTTTTATAACTTCTTTCTTGTTCATGAGACTTTTCCATTATCCAGAAAATATATAACAGGCTGAAATATATATAGAAAGGATTAATTACTGATGGCTTCATTAGTTCAAAGCTTATAAGACAAAATCTAAATTTAATTCAACAAAAGAAATGATTCAAGAAAACTGAGTCGTTTAAAACGAATACAGCAAAAAATATTATTTGAATTAAAAATAATGGTAAAGATTTTTTATTATTTGACAGTTTAATGGATAATACATACTAAATAAACAATGAGCAATTAAAAAATATAATAATATTTGTAATAAAACTTTTTTTGTAGTTTAAAAAAATAATAAATAATAATTTTAATAAGCTGTATACACACTTTGAAGACAAAAATTCTACATTTTCAATGTAGAATAAACTATATAATTGTTATGCAAGTTTAGTAAAATAATAATATTATTAATAATATTTTTTTATTTAATATATTTTACAACAATAAAGTTCTGAAGTGGAATGAATTTAGGTCCTTGAAATATTATTTATTTACAATCACTCAGGGTACAAAGTACAAAAGAATATTAAGTATGGTTGCCATTTACAATGAATGTTTTAATTTACGAAAACAATTTAGAAATAACTGTAATTTTTTAAAGTTTGTCATTTTGTCTTTAAGCTAAAATAAATTTGTATCATGGAGATTATTTGAACATTACATTAATAGGAAATTTTAAAAGACCAGAAAAAGATGTGAATTCCAATGGATTTTAATGAAAAACAATGGAAAAATTAAAAAATTCTCAAATTAGCTATGTTTTATATTATAAAAAAGTTATGCAATGTATTTGAATTCATATAATTTGAACTTTTAATATATAGATTTAATCTAAATAGATTTTGTAAAAAAAGAACATCATTTAAATTTGTTAATTTTCATTGAAAATAATGATATTGTATCTGTCTTAAATTGCAACTCTTATTTTAGTAAATTTTACCACATTTTTTAATGTGAAATAATTTTCAATTTCAATTTTAAAAAAATCAATGTTTTATTAATTTTTTATACTTTGCCTTTAACAACTACTTTATGGTTTTTTTACAACTTATTTAATTATTTCATTTGTCATATTTTATCACACAGCTATATCTTTTAATTATGAATGTGGTGCAATATTCAATCCAATTTAATCTCAAAATTGCTATTTTGCTGCAAACAAATACAATGCTTTGAAATTTAACTAATATTTTATTATTTACTTAGTAACAACTTTATAATATTTTGCGATAGTAGTGTTAATGATTTTGTATAGTTTTGTAATCACTTTTAAGACGTCCAAATTTTTATTTGCAGAAAAAAAAAGTAATTTATTTTTATTGAAATAGACAAGTATTTAAATTTTAAGTATTTTTTTGGTATAATATTTGTTTTTAGAAAATTTTCTGTAGTTCTCGAAACTATGAAATTTTATTAACTTAAATAACATTACATTGATTTAAAAAGGTTTTGTCTTCTATGTAATGATTTTAAATACTATAAAAGGTAGCTCAAAATGTTTGTAATCTTCTAGTTTCATTTTAACAATCGTTCCGATTTTTATTTTTCAGGGCCCCTTCCTAAAACATTTGCCGATTTTTGGCGCATGATCTGGGATCAAGAATCCCATGTCATTGTGATGACCACAAAGACAGTGGAGAGAGGTCGTGTGAAGTGTGGTCAGTATTGGCCTGCTGAAGAAAACACAGTTCAAGAATATGAGGATTTTGATGTTTATAATAGTGGTGTGGAATATTTTGCTGATTATATTGTATCCAATTTAGTTTTAACGAATAAGAAAGTAAGTTTTCTCAAGAATTTTAAATTGCTCTGCATTAATTTTTTCTGTGAGTTTTATTTTCTTTTTTAATTTCCTTTTTTATTATATACTAGCCTCTTTGGTTATTAGCTTGTTTGATATAAATATTAGTTATAATAAATCTAATATATGTTAACTTGACCATCATATTCTTCATCTAAATTGTATAGATAATAATTGGAATCTTTTTTCATTAGTTATCTTCAGTAAAGAAAATAAAGAAAATGTTTGGTGACAGAGCCTAAACAATTTGAATATTATTGCTACAATGAAAATTGTTGTTTAAAATTTTATAAAAAGTTAAAATTTGGAAATTAGTTACATGGCAACTAAATAGATATTATTAAAAAATAAATTTTAAAATGTTGAAAAAACAATTTTTGAGCAATATTATTTTTGTAAGTTAATATAGAAAAATGCTTGATTGTTTAATTCTTAATTAAAATTTCCAAGGAAATCATTTTATGATGTACAATCTCCTAAAGTGTATTTGAACTAAATTGGATTTTTTTAGGGTTAGACACATATTCTCTTTCCTTATTTGTGGAGATTATTAAATGGATTTGAACCTATTATATAATTCTATTCTTCATACATTATTTTATTTATTTATTGATGTAAATTATTTCAAAAGTTTAAGAATTTTTACTCAAAATATAAAATTTTGTGATATATTATTTCAGTTTTTAAATTATTCATTAAAAATTGTTTAATATTTTCCAATTAGTTCTGTATAATTCATTTGTCTGTAAAGTTTCCAACTATGCATTTTAAAAATATATTTTGTGGTAGAAACACATTTTTACCAGAGATTTAATCCCCTAACAATCGCGGAGAAAGTGCTGAAGCTTTAAAAAAATTACGAAGTGTTTTTAAGATCTCATATTATTTTCCCTTATTTACATTCCCCTTCCTTTCTCCGTAGATTATTTCTAAATATCTCTGAATATTGCAGAACTTACCCATATAGAAAATTTTATTAGTTGTATGTAATCCTTGAGAATCATTAATTGAAATTTCTAAAAGTATTAGCCATGTTCTTTTATACATTCTACTTTATTTTATGCTTGAATGTTTTTTGCTTATTTTTACCAATATATGTTCAGTGTGCCATCTTTTTTTGATTATTTATGGAGGACAATTTATGGTAGATTATTTATGGTGGTTTTTAATTCTCATCACCTTTATTACTACAAAATTCATGAGTTATTAGAACTCAGATCATCTTCATAATCTAGCTTCACTGCTTTGCTTCTGCTTAATTACATTCAGTCTTAAATGTTGTTGAAAAAATGGTAAAGGTTTTTGGTAATGTTCTTCGATTTGAGAACTAGCACTTATAGAGATAAATCACTCTGCTTCTGTTTTGTATATCAGAAAAATATCTCCTAGTAAAATAGACTTTCCTTCTTATGTCTAATAGGATTTCAACATAGCGATTGTTTCAGTTTGCGGAAAGAAAAAATGAATTAAGTATCGGTATGTCTTTTACAAATTATGAGATATTCCTAGCAGTTCATTCAATCTTTGATTTCTTGGGCATCTTATATTTTATTTTATTTGTTTGTGATTAATATGCATTGCTATGGAAGTCACTCAAAAAGTATCTGATGAAAGAAATCTGACAGATTAGGTAATGGAAAATGCTGCATTCCAAAGAATAATTATTAATGATAATCTAATATTCCTAATTACCTTTTTAATTTACATCCACAGTTCAATGCTTATTTATCCTGTGTTTGTTTTATTATGCAAATGAATATTGGCTGCCTTTACAATATTCTCAAAAATTACATTAAAAAACAATTTTCTTCAAGTTTTATAGTTTGTGTGCTTTTCTTTTGTCAAATTAGGAAAATACATCTCAAGAAGTGTGCCACATGCAATTCACTAGTTGGCCAGACTTTGGCGTTCCATCTTCCGCTTTAGCTATGTTAGATTTCCGTGACAAAGTCCGCAGGAAACAAGCTGAAGCTGTGCAGATGATTGGAGCCCATTGGCAGGGGCATCCATTGGGACCACCTATTGTAGTGCACTGCAGTGCAGGGATTGGCAGAACTGGTAAACTGAGGGTTTTTGTTTTGCACATAAAAATGAACTGGTTTTTATTATTAAACAAGGCTTTGAACTATCTTGATTTTGATTCTCTGGTCTCCATACTATCTAATCTGGTTATTAAAAAAAAAAAGAAGTTAATTCTTTGTAATAAAATTAGGAATAATATATTTTCTCTTGAGTTGCAGACAGAATTTAGCTTATGCAAATAAAATTGATTCAAGCCTATTGTCTTCATTAATTTCTGAGTTCTCCATGTAAATTTACATTCCTTAGTTGATAAAGGCTTGAATAGATTTTATGAAAATTTGTATTTGTTGTATGAGATGAATGTTTTTTTACTTTATCTCATGTGTTGAAAGTTGTAATTATCTTTTGTGTTATTTCAAGCAAATTATTTTAATATTTTTAGAAAATAATTATCAATAAATATAATTGAATCTTAAACCCATATTAATCATACCACTTAATAATGAATCTGAAGAAGTGTGGGGACAGTTTAAAAGATTCATGTTCCTAATCTGGAACATTTTAATATCATAATGTTTGATTATACAGCAATGATTACATATAAACAAAGAGTGAGTATAATATTTTGTAAAACATATTAATATAAATTCACTTATTTAAGAAATGAGAAATAGTGTTACAAATATTTCAATTGGATTTGAAAAAAATTATAAAAAAAAGATTAAAAGAATATGATCTGAAGTAACATTCACATCTTAAAAAAATTAAGCAATGTAAAGATGATTTTTCTGGAAAAGTTTGAAATTACTGAGGAAGAATTTTAAAATTTCAGAATATTTTTTAATTACTGATCTAAATAAAGTTTTTAAAATCCCTTTGATTGTGAACATCTTTTATCCAAGAAATAACAACGTGCTAAATTTTATTGTTTTAAGTTCAGCAATATATTCTTTAGTATTTAAATAACTACATTTCATCATGCATGTCATTTGAAACAAGATTGTTTACCAGTGTCTAAGGCATTATCATGTTAAAACTGTTAACATTTATTATAATGAAATATGAATTAAAAACCAAAATAATTAAAATAAATCTCTTTTTAGTATACTAATAAAAGTTTGTTTTGATAAAAATGTATTATATTTCTTACAGGTACTTTTATTACCTTGGACATTTGCATAAACAAATTGGAAGCTACAGGATTGATTGACATTGTAAAAATTGTTGAGAAAATTCGGGCACAAAGAGCCTACAGTATTCAAATGCCCGATCAGTATGTTTTTTGTCATTTAGCTCTTTTAGAATATGCTCTAAGTAGAGGCTTACTGGAAGATGTAGATTTGTCTGGATTTAATGATGATGATTCTGAATCTGAATGAAGATGATTTTTCATTCCATTTTCTTCTATTTATATGCATTGTGCCACCTTGGACATTTTTTACTTCTATTTGGGTGAGTGTATGATTTTAAATGATTTGTTGGGTTGAGAAATTTTTCTGCTGCCATATATACTTGCATCTTATGTTATTCTGATTTTGTTTCTGGCAATAAGAAATTTATTCCAGGAAAAAGTGATGCATTAACAACATTCTTTAATTGTTGAGTTATTGTTATATGTGTATAGTCTTAATTTGTTATAAAATATTTTTCATTAATTGTTTGCAAGATGGTGTACGACAGGTGATTTGTTTTGCTTTTATCTTTTGTGTCGTTAATGTATTAATGTCAATCTCGTAGGTTATTATTTTTTTTAAGTAAAAATTACTATTTATTTTTAATACCCTGGTCTAACTTTTCTATTTATGTTTTTGTTATATGAACTCTGTTATTAGTTTTTGTATAATTGTTGCTTTCAAAACAGCTTCGGTTTCTGTTTATGTGTAGAAGTGTGGATTTGTCGCCTCCTGATTATTTTTATGTTTCATATTTGGTTTGATTATTGTCTTAACTTTCAAAAAACTTTTATTTTCCTCTTTTTAGAATTTTCTTTGAATTATTTTAATTTTTGAACTAACATAATTTTACTCCCTACCATTATATAAATAACAATCTATCATGGTGTGTATATGTAAATCCATCATGCAGATAATTTTATGCATAATCTTTTAATGAAAATTATTAAGTAAATCATTTCACATTTTTGACAGAATGGGGTATTTTCTAGATGAGGAGAAAAATCTTTTGAAATCCACTTTCATTTTTCAATATGTTGTTATCATTGAATGCTGAAATCGAATGTAATATTTTAATGAGGATTACAATTTCATGAATACTAAGAGTATGTCAATATTGGCAGTTGATTGCCTTAAATTCAAACATTCCCCATTTATGTGTAATTGTTAAATAACATTCAAAATATTTGCTACTAATCTCGTTTATCTTATATGGTATTTGATAGCCCTTTTCAGACTAGTGATTTCATTTAATTTATAGCCTATATTATTTTTAAATAAGCATTTTTATTTTGAGATATATATTATTAAATAAATTGAATTGCATGTACATCGAATTAATTGAGCCTGATGAATTTCAAATTTTTAATAGAAAGACTTTTGTATTGTGAAGTAGCTTCTTCCGTGATAAAAAAATCATATGAATTCCAATTCTAATAATATACAGAATTGTTTGTTGGATTGTGTATGTATGATAAGTTAAAATCAGTATATGTGGTTCCTAACTTCCGAAATAATAATTTGAATATACCATTCTATTTATTTAGACATGCAAATCATTGCAAGTCAAACTTAGTTCCTAAGATTTTTAAAAATATATTTTTTAAAATTCTGTTTAGAATTTTTTAAGGTCTGAAATTGTATCAAAACAAGAAAATAATCAAAATTGAAAGATCTTTAAAAAATATGTTGTAAAGCCCTTCACTGTTGTTTCTTCTTGAATAACAGATATTAAAAAAAAGAGAGAAACCAGAATAATGCAGAAAACGTTTGTATTCTCCTTTATTAATTAGATCGAAAAAAAATGCTAAAAATTGTTTATTTGCTACAAAGGAGGCAATGCTTTAAAAATATAATTGCTTGTAAATTGAGAATATAAATATTGACTGAATTGTTAAATAGCCTATTTTTTTTACAAATATACATTTACTTCATTATTTCTTAAATTTACCCAAAATTTAAAATTTTTTTAATTATATTTGTACTCAAAAAGCAGTTATAAAATCTTTTAAGATTACAATTGTTCAACTTCGTTTCAAATTTAGATATGAATTGTAAATTCTCATTATAAAGATAATTTATAATTTTTCAAATTTGCTGAACCTATATTTTCATGCATATGTTTTTCATTGTTATTAATAATCAAGACGTTTCCTTTTTATATCCAATTTGGTTAAGTAAATGGATAATATGTGGATTTAAATCAAATGTCTATTATAAAACCTATTTATTAGATTATAGAACTTAAAAGTGTAAAATAATCGATATTGTATTAAAATTCTACATACATGAAATTTCTCAGAATTACTACTCTCGTTTTCATTTCCAAAATCTGGAGAAAAGTTATATGATTCTTTAAGAAAGAATCAAATAACTATAAATAAAAATGATAAAAATTAATTTATTTTTATTTCTGGCATAAAAAATGAGAGCTTATGCACATGCATTTAGTAATTATATTTAATTCTATATTTGCAATAAAATAGGGTGTTTGTAAATGATTATATCCTGTTTTGATGTGGTTAATTTGGTTACTTTCTATTTTTTTGGGATATACATTTTTCTTACTCAAAAGAAAGTTCTCTTAAACTAATCTGGAACAGAATCAACTGGTATTCTAGAACAGAAAATATATCTGGTTTTAGAATAAAGACTTTCTCTTAAATAACAAATTTTTACCTATGTATATTTTTATAATAATATTTCTTTGCTAAAAATTTTCTAAATGTGTTCTTTTTTCTTTAAATATGCTTATATATCATCTGCATATTGTAAATTTTTAAAAGCAAACTAACTCATGTCATTTGAACCTCTATGAATATAGATTTTTCTTTCTTAATACATTTGCCAAAGCAAAAAAAAAAAAAAAAAAAAAAAAAAAAAAAAAAAACTTGTCTCTGACTTTTGGAAATTTGAAAGGACTATAGGCTTATGTTGTTTTCAGTTAAATACTCTTTTATTTATTTATTTTTAATTTTTTTTTAATTTTTAATTTATTTTATATTTATTTACTAGTGATTGATAAGGATATTTATTTATTTATAAAGCATTTTTCTTTTGATTGGGGGAAAAAAAATTTGAGCATTTTCTTGTGCATTATCTGTTGCATTGTTACTTAGTATTTGGCGGCATATGTTTTTGGTATTATGAATTCATAAATATAGTTATGGTGCTTCTACCTGCCAAAGCTATTTAAATTATAGGTGATGATTACTTTTACTAACTTACTAATTCATATATATTTCATTAATTATTCAAATATAAATGTTAGAAACAGTTCTTTATTTTAAAAAAAAGAAACCTAATTAATGTATAGTGTAATTGGTTTGACTAAATCCTACATATCAAAAAATTTCTCGTATATTAATACTAAATGTCATTGTCTGTATTCAATTCATCTGCTTCTTTATTTTATGTGACTAAATGTGTTTTTAATTGAAAATGCCTTTTCTGCATGTGAATCTCTTGTCTGAAGTTTTAGTATTCAGGTATTAACATATTAATCCAGAAGGATAAACAAAAATTATTTTGCTTATACACACTCTACCAAGAATATTCTGTTCATTATAATTATTATATCTATTCTGTATACCAAATTTGATTTTTTTAAAAATTTACAGCAATAATATTGGAAACAATTTTTTTTTAAATTTGTAAACTAGTTTTACTGTATTTGCAGTTTGAAAATTTTGAATGATGGATTCACTTGTAAAGAAAAATAATATATATATATGTATACTTGTACAAAAAAAGAAAATTGCATTCAGGGTCCAAAAATTATTTCTCAGGTAGTTATGTCTTTGAAAACCTCTTATTGATGGAAACAATTAGATCTGATAGGATTTCTGAAAAGTAAAACATTCTAAAGTATGGTTAATTTATTATTTTTAAGCAATGTTCATGTTAAAAAATAATGAAGTACATTCTTCCCACTTAGTACTTTGTTTCATATTATTAAGCTAATTGTTCACTTTTGCTCCACGCCATGCAAATCGAGCCGTTTCATACCAGAGCCAATTGTGTGAATTGGCATGACATAGCATAAGCCAAAAGTTTGGATATACAACCTGTCCTAAACAGTTGAATGCTAATTATACCTGATTTTTCTTTTTCAAATTTATTAATACTAATTTAGGGAGAATTGTTTCTTTTAAAGTCTGTTATTAGCTTATTTTTATTTGCTAATTATAATGCCATACATAATAATTTTATTTTAGATTCAGTAATTTGGAAAAAAAAATTGTTTAAACAAACTCCTTGTTTATAATATAGAGGAAATCATTTTGTAAAGTTTCAATTCATTTTTGTTTAAATATTAAATCGGTAATTAAAAATACAGTTGTTTGGAAATTTGTGTAATTTACCATAACCATTGTTAGTAGTTATCTTCTTGTTATTGATAATGCTCTTCTTGCCTTTAATTTATTTACTCCAAGGAATATTGAATTTTCAATGATATGCAAGTTGTTCTTTTTATTGCCTTTTAAAATTTATACAAGTTTATTCAGTTTTTTTTTGTATTGCAAAGTTTTGCGAGTGACTATATGCTTGGTAAAAGCATGTTGAACTGATTTTTTTTTTAAAAAAGAAAGCAAACTTGTTCCATCCTTAATGCACTTGTTAAAGAAAAAGAAATATTTGTTCAATTCTTTAGATTAGTTTTTTATATTTTTGCTAAATTGCATTACCAGTACAAATTTTGAAGTAAAAATGTTACTTAGTATTTACTGGCCACAGAATAAGCTTGTGTCACTGCTGTATTTTAAGACGTAGAATAGTTGTGTGGAGACTCATGATAGTTTCAGGAAATGAATAAGTTCCAACAAATCTGCTTGGAGAGTATTTTTTACTAAATTCTGTCCAGCCATTCAAATAGATGTACTGCATAAGCAAAATTTTTAACTGAATTTATTGATTTACTTTTTTTTTATTGATAAACAGTAATTTCCAAAAATTTGTTTGAAGATCAGCAATTTTGAATTAAAATTCGAACTTTTTTTTAACAATTTTTCTTCTATTCATATACAATAAATTTTCTTTACTATAGAAGCTATTTGTACTCAGAAAATTTTTATTGCTTTGATTTTTTAATGATCATGTTTTATAATTTATTAAATTCTTTGCTGAAATTACTAATTTTATTACAATGTAATGACTCATCAGTGTATTGTGATGAAGCTGCATTTATTTCTGCCTTTTCCGTGGATTTTTCGAAATAATATTTTTTTTTCTAAAATAACTTTGAATAAGAATTATCATAAATTGGAACAATATGCAAGATCTACTTTGTTACTCTTCGATTCCCTTTCCTTCCAATCATTGGCTCTATTGTCTCATTATTAAAAAATCAAAGGCATTTATTATGTAGATAAAGGGACACATATTGGTAACATTTTGCCGTTCTGTCTTGTGAAGAGTAAATCATCTGTTATCTCATGTGGGATATAAATGTGGTCAAAGTAATACAATTTCGAGCTGTAGTGAAGACAGTTATTTCTTATATCCTCTCATAACTATTTATATATTTCAGCAATTTGCTGCATAACTGATCCATCATACAGTTAAGTTTCAAAACAATCATTCATTCATTGCCACACAAGAAAAATCATACTATCATCAAATCATAGAGATTAAAAGAATAAGATGTTCCATGTTTAAAAAAAACACCCATATAATTCATTCCCTGCTTTTTTAATTATTATTATTACTGTTATTAACATGAAAAATCTTTGGAGATATTTCTTAGACTGCCATTATAATAAAACAAGACTTCTTAAACTGTAAGTTTGTCTGCAATTATGTGCATAAATTATCATAAAATTGAAATTGCAAGTGTATTAATCATTGTTTGCAAAATAAGTAAATAAAATTTAGTAAAGAATATTACTTCAAATGTTTGAACTAAATTTCTAAACTAATAAATTTTTAATTAAGATTTTTTAATCATTGGTTTTGTCATACTTGCATAGTCATGCAAACTTTTTTGGTTGAAAATAAGGTTAAATAAGTTTTGTAGGCAAAAATGAGTTTTATTTTGAATACAGAAAGTTAAAGAAGTCTTGTTAGAAAAATGTTTTGTGTTTAGAGTAATACCTGTACCACTTAAAATCAGTGGATAAGTCACAAGTATTGTTTGCTTCAGTCAACTACTTATTGAGTAGTTGTGCCCTAAGCATGACATTACAGTGCCTAACTTTCATCTTTACATCACGCACACTGATAATCATTGAATGATCGTCCAACTTGTCTTTGTCTGTCCATTAGTCTTTCATTATGTTTTTTATTTCTTCCAAAAAAGAGGAATTCTTGTTGAAAAATACACAACAGTTGTGTGCATTGGTAACCTCCTTTTGCATTAATTTTAAATGCATTGTGCAGATATTTTCTTGCTTCTGCAAGTTTCAGGGTTAGTTTATTTCTAGAGATAAATAAGGTGATTAGCTCTCAAGCTGTGTTGTAGTTTTGTATCTACTTTCTATTTCATTTATCTAAAGACTAAGTATATTATTTAGATTCTGATAGAAATAATTTTTTATTAGTTAAAATATATTGTTAAAGTTGAAAATTTGAAACTCTTTTATTCAATTTTGGTTTTTGGTTAAATAATGTCTGCATGATAACAAATTTTATCTTATAGTAATCCTTATAATTTGATACAAGGTTTATTATAGAATAGAAACACCTATTTTCTTATGTCCCTCTTTCTTTTCTTTTTTTCTTCTTCAGATTATTTGATTTTGAATTTTAAAAAAATAGCACAGGGTCAACAGTATAATAAATGCAGCAATATGCTAAAGGCATATCTTTTAATATATTTTTTTCCATTTTGTGACAAATATGGAATTTTGATGGTATTAAAATATAGTGCAGTTAATTTAAAGTTTAAAAATTTTTATAAGCTATATTAAATTTCTTGAACTTTTCTCTTAAAATTGTTCATTATAATCTCTATGAACTGAACTTCATTAATATATTATTTCTGCATTCCTAAGTATATTTAAGATGATAGCATTTCTATGTTTTTTTTTAAAGATATATTATAGTGATTCCATATTTTTTTTTCTTTTTATAAATTCTAAATACAGTTGTCTCTCTATAGCCTGGCATTTTGGCTAATTTGGCTTCTGAACTCTTTCATGTTTTCAGAAAAATGAATGAAGAGTTTTAAAAACAATATAAGTCACACAAAAGCAAAATAAGTCATAAAAAAGCAAAATAAGCATGCATATTTTTAACTATATTTTGCAATATTTATTATATATTGTGTAATTTTTTTTATTAATAATAGTTTGAGCTGTGAACATAAATATTGCTATTAAAATACATTTAAAAAAATGAACCTCACTAATCTAACACTCATATTAATCTTCTGGTCTGATATCTGCCAGATTATTTAGAGACAACTGTTTTATCTCATTCATTGACAGTGTGAGATTTCAGAACAAAAGCAAATTCACTGCCACTTTTATGGATGCTTATTTTGGAAAGTGGAAGATTTATCATTTCACCCTCTTATATAGCTCAAGTAAAAAGCTTAGGGCTGACCTATTAATGATTCTTGTTATATTTTGCTCAGAAATTACTTTTAAATGAAATAAGTAAAATTTGTATGAAATTTTTTACATGTGATATCTTAAATTTGGTAATTTGAATTATTTTTTCCAACATTTCATGTAAATTAAAAATTTGTTTTATTTTTAATTTGTTCATTTGGCTTTTCAAAAATGATATTTAATTGAATTCAATAGAATATCTTGATATTTTAAATGAAAGTTAATTTTCAAATTATATAGCATTTTATTAACACCGTATTTTCAGTTTTACTTTGTTTGTTATTTATTGTATTTCAATATTTTATCACTTTCCAATCCCAAATAAATGTCTCTAATCAAACTCAACTACAATACAATTTGAGAGTCATAAAAAAATAACTATCTCTGAAATCTGTGTTTCTCATATTGAATTTGTCTTTGTTTCCAAGCGATTTTGGAAATACTTGCTTATTTTTATTTTATAAATTTGTAATTTGATACTTTTTTAACTGGCTATAACAAAAGGGAAACTTTTCATTTTTCATTATTTTAAAGTTTTTTTCTTCATTTTCATACGCTAAAGTAGTAAAAGTTTTTGAAACAATTGAAGTTTCATATATAATAACTAAATGAACACATTTTGTTTTATAATATAATACATTATATTTTTTTCAAGAAATAATTAATTTGAAATTGTTACCTAAGACTTCTAATGTGAAAAAAAAGTTAATGTAGTTCTTATCAAAAGCATAAGACTTTTATTTTGGTATCCCAATAAAGCATCAATTATTAGGGCAGCAATAGTTTTTACTGTTAAAATGTCTGTTTTTTTTTCTTCTCGCTTTTTAATCTGATTGCCAAACTGTGGTTTGCAAGTACTGTCTAATCGTTTCTGGTGCATATTCTAATTTTTTTTCTCAATGAAGCTAAGATTTAATTATGCATCAGTTCATCAGATAAAAAAAATTACCATTCCAATATATTGCCTTCATTAGTATTAAAAAACATATTTTTATTGAAAGGTCGTCGACAGATCTATGCCTACCTCAAATTTCTGAATGGTGATGTTTTCATTACTTTTTAACTACCGACCCCTAAAGGTTTTAAGAAATATATTTCATGGAATTATATCTATTACGCTTAGCTATTTTAATAATCTATTAAAATAACTATCTACTTATTAATTTAGCTATCCTTTAATGTATAATTTTACCATTGCAAATGTGGTCCAAGAGCCAGAAAAAACAGAACAATGCATTTTAATCGAGGATAGTTTTTGTTTTATATTTGAAGTTTTGTTTAAAACTTTCTCACTGCTATTCTTTCTCATTTTTTAAAGTTCGGAAGTATAGATAAATTTAAAAAAAAAGTCTGTTTCAGGTTGCAATTAGTCTGGATTTTTGATGCTTTATTGGTGTTAATCTATACATCAAGTAAAATTATTTTGAATGATGATTAAAAAATGCTTCCTATATTATATGTTGTTTCCCATTTGTTGGCCTTGTCTCTGTACATACTGTATATAGCTATTTAAATCTTTTCAATGTCTGCATTTACTTTGTATCATCGTACGATGTGCATGTTCTGTCTTGAGTGTTTTTGAATTCTGATAGACTTTCCAGTGTAGTTGATTCCATGCCTAGTGTTTTTGTACGATTCTGTGTACTTAGCTATTCGAGAGCTGTATTTCATTCTTTATCTATTTATATGCATATGTGGCTGTATCTTTTTTATCCTGGATATGTGATTTGTATGTTTATTTCCTTTTCTGTAGCCTAAAAGCAAAAGGTGCTTCTCAGAACAAAATTGTTGTGATACAAGTTGTACAGTTGTTTACCTAGTCATTCGTGTCTCCGGTTTTTTACGAATAAAATTAACTTCAAAAAGTTATGTGTTGTCTTTATTTATTCCAAGGGACTTCGCCATCTCCTTCATGAATAAGCCTTCATCATAGCTTTACACACCGACTTGATTCTGAATCGAATTGGCCGAAAAACATCCATTAAAACTCTGTCTTCTTTCTTTTCTTTCTCCCATCCCCCTGAAATATATCGATTTCTTTCCTATGTAATATCTTTAATTATCTAAATACAACCACTTACTAATATCAGTGCTATGCTATTACTTTAAATCACCTGTTCTGTCTGGAGGTTAAGAACCCTGAGTTCAAGAACTTCGTGACAAACATCTCAAATAGGCAAAATAGGTGTGTTTACTTTTTTATAGCCCAATTGATGACCTGCTGATTCGAAGGAAATATTGATTACCATAACATGTGGACCGCTGTATGAATCGGACTCGTTTCGCTTTAAATTCTCTCCACGTATTCGTTTCCGAAAGATTTTTTTTTTTTTTTTCAGATTGCCTAGCTCTCTCGTAATTCATATCTAAATAAAGTGCTAAGGGGTATGGGGCTTCTTTAATAAACTTAATATAATTATGCATTCAGAATCCGCTGGCATCATGGGTCCGATTTATTCAAATTTGATTCTATAATTACAAAGTACAGATGCTTTACATTCAATGTGTTAGAGAACTACTAGCTCCCTGCTACCAAAAAATCCTATGTATTTTATCATGTGATAACATGATATTGTTTTTGGTTAGGGAGTTTTGAAGCTCTCGTACTCAACGAATAATTGAAGCCCGAAATCGCGTATATAATGAATAAAGCATAAATTGCAATTTTCATCATCTGCTTCACCTGCTTTTATCAGTATTGCATTATTATTATGTATGCTACTTTGAAAGCAGATTCGTTTTTAAAAGGTTGACCTGCTGTTAGAGACATGGGGTTTTCACCATAGTAATCCTATGGGGCTATAGAAGATCCCTCATGGAGTCATTACTGCGCATGTGCAGATGGTTTTCGTTATATTTCGTAAACTACATATGTTTGAGACATGGGGTTTTCACTTAGAAGTACTCCCGGGTTCCTCTAAGCCTTCAAAGTTTAATATTGGTCAAATCAATGTCTGATCGATACCATAGGGTTCCTATGGGTCTCGGGATGTCTATGACATCAACTTCCGGTCAGACTAGAAGGTGTTATATTTCGGCTTCTATGCAACGTATAGACGAGTGCGATCCGTCTAAACACTCCTCTCGATGAATAAGAGTCGAATGACATTTTTACCGAAACTTGTGTCTCGATCGGGTCCGCGATCGGGTCTCGAAATTTACAGATTCGAGTTACATTTCATTTGCTCGTATCGTTGGATAGCTGGACGAAATGCACATAAAGATATGAGTTTCACGTTATTAGTTCGAGTGATTCGTGAATTACGGGCTCTCAAATTTGTAAAAATTTGAATTTTCGAGCGAGGTTTCCGACCTTGTTTTTGCAAAAACTCTGTTTACGTCTGGTATCGATACACTCTACTCGATGTACTCTATCGAACGATACCATATTTACATCGCTTATGTTATTAGGAGCCGAGAAACGGAAACGAGAGCGGAAAAGGAACATGATGTTGTTTTGGTTTGGGGGGGGGGGGAAATTGAAGCTCGAAATCGCATAGACAATGAATAAATCATAAATAAGGCGTCCTAAGCTTTCTCCCGATGAAGCCTTGCAAAGAAAAAAAGAAAGGGAACGAAAGATCAAACAGAGTTCGGAACAAAACTTCAGAGACAAAACCTTCAATCAACAAAAACGAATGATGAAAATTTAAAATTAGAAGCTAATCGAATTAAACATGAACGTAAAATGGCTTTACAACGGGAACGAAAAAAGCGTAAACGTATGCAGCGTGTTGCAGATTCTCAATCGCAACACTCAACTTCAAACACAGAACTTGTCCATTTGGATTCTGAATCACAGCCATCAACGTTTAACGCAAAACGTGTCCGTTTCGATTCTGAGTTTCAAATATCGCTTTCTAGCTCTAAGCAATTCATCGAAAAAAAATGTTCTGACATGATAACTTGAAATTTGGGATAACAGATTTCATTTTTTATTTATTTTGATTTTTTTAAGTGAAAATTTCTGCCTGGCGCTTAGTAAATCATCAAAATTCAAATGACGAATACATTATTCAAGATTTAGGAAAATGTGAATTTTACGGTTCCCAGATTAGTATAGATGTAAATGCGGTGCAAAAAAAAAAAAAAAAATTGGAACTACAAATGTTTCAATATAAATTAAACACACAAAAAAAATAAACAAAATTAAAATGAAATCTACGATTGAGAATTTCAAGTCATCATGCGAGAACATTATTATTTTTTAAGTCATTAAGTCGACCGATTTTGAGATGAAATAATAGCTACGATGTCATAGTTCTACGTCAATCTTTACGATGTCATAGTTCTACGTCAATCTTTTAAAAATGCATCTGTTGTCAAAAGGAGCATACGTAATAATAAAGCAATGCTGGTAAAAGCAGGTCAACCTTTCAAATACGCATCTACTTTCAAAGAAGCATACATAATAATAATGCAATGCTGGTAAAAGCAGGTAAAAATTATTTGCGATTAAAAGATGTTGATGGAAATTGCCGTTTATTCTTTATTCATTGTCTACGCGATTTCGAGCTTCAAAACTCCTTAAATAAAACAATATCATGTTCTCACATAATAATAATAATAATAATAATAAAATCCAATTTGGATGGTCTACCCGAAACTTTCCTGCATACAGAAATGGATATGGATAACGGATACGGATAAACGGATTTGTGTATTATTAATCATAGGCCAACGGCGAATAAGGTTCGGAAATGAATGCAATTTTTGGCGATTCGTTTTTGGGATGCGGGCGGTCCATACAAGAGAACGGAAAATCGGACGGGCATTTTAGACGCTTTTTATTTCAATCGATTAAAACCAAAATTTGAAACAGAAATACAATTGTAGTAAAAAAAAAAATCTGGTATCAAATTATATATATTTCAATGATGGGGCTTTTGAGTTTTCGCGTTTACATGCTTGTGAAAGTACAGATTGACAGACAATCAATTCCTTGACAGATTTGGTTCAAATGTGATGCATATTTACGTTTCAAATGACATATCTATGTACCAAAATTGACCTATATAACTGTCTTTGTTTTGTAGTTATTGTGTTCATTTATATTTGGACAGACAGATTTTCTTTGAATGGATCTCAGTCGAAATGAGATAGAAATCTGCAAATTTGATGAGAGGTCATATACCAAATTTCATCCGCCTTGCTTAAAGCGTTTTTGAGTTATCTTTTACGCTCACAGACAGATAAAGCGACCAGCAGTCAAGGAAGTCTGAAACATGAAGATTCGTCAAAATTTCGAATTGTTATTCTCTCTATATATTTCGTATACGAGAAAATAAATATTTTTAAAAAAAATGTCATTGTTTATACGTAATATCTCTATCCTTGAAAATTTACTTGGGCATCATCTGAATTTTAGAATTCTTATCTTCTACGTGCGGACTTCTACGTGTTTCTGTAACGTCAAGTATTAAATAAAGCTAGACAAAAATATTTTGTCTTTTCTTAAAATGACTAACTCTGAAGTTACAGTTTAATCTCTGAAAATTGTCAACATCCATCTAGAATCTCCCAAGTGGGACTCCAAGCAATTTTTACACCTACGCAATAAGCGGCGAGACTGTCCTACATCTGAAATATTTTAATTAATTAATTATTATGAATTATATTGAAGGCCCTAAAACCTCTTAAAGGACTGAATTTCAACATACAGCACATGCATTATGCCGTTTCTTATATACATGTAAAGCAAATAATCGCAGGGGAGCAGGTGCATTGTTAAAATCAATATCGGGTGTTGAATAGCACGCAATTAAAATATATCCTCTACCGTCATATATATATACACGCCGTTTTAAAATATATCATCTACAGTCAGCATTCGCCAAAAATATGATCGCTATTCGATCTAAATATAAAGAGGTAAAATCGCTTCCAGCATATAAACTGATAAAATCTGACTTGTGGAAATCCATATAACAAAAGAGTTTGTATAACATATCAATATTGCAGTTTGAGCATTCGTTGACGCGAATATTAGAATTTGATCAAGTAATTGATAATTTTGCTCCAATGACAAATGAAGTGAGCAGTTTTTTATACGTAGTATAGAGAAAGTATAATAATCCTTAAAAAAATTCGAATTCAAGATTTTGATGCATATCCACATTTCAGACCACCCTGAGACCCACATTCAGACCAAATTTGCAGATTTCTATCAAATTTTGTGTAAAATCTGTGCCGAGAAAGTCTGTCTGTCCGGTTATTCGTATACAAGTTAACGCGATAATTACAAAACGAAGATAGTTAAGCATACATATTTAACATGTATAGTGTAGACAACTGTCAAATTGTAAGCCAAATCGAACTAAGAGTTGACGCTCTATTGATCTGAACGTTTAGAAACATGTAAATGCGATAACTCAAAAACGCAATGACTTAAATCTATTAAATTTGATATGGGAATTTGTGATTGACTAGAAGTGCAGTTTTGTGTTAAATCCTTATTTAAATCGATTGAGAAAAACGTTTATAAAACATAAATTCGATTTTTTATACTATTAACACATACCAGGGATTAATCGCCAAATAACTGGCCAAGGATGACTCAGTAGATTTAGTAAAAGTACCAAATTCAGGTCAAAAGTTAATATTTCGTAAGTTTTGTACACCAGTAATATATATATATATATATATATATATATATAATAATAATAATATACACACACACACTGGTGTGCAAAACTTAAACAACATTGCAAATTTTAAGCAGATAGCCATGAAATTGCAGAAAAGAAGTTCTTGCGATCAGTACAATGAACACGTAATTCAAGAGAAAGGTCATGCGTATGCAAATATCAGGAACAAAACGTCACAGGCGACGTGAGCGTACACAAAACACGTGCGGAAGGCGCGCGCAGCTCAACACTACAGTAAAAGGAAGGACGGAGACGCAATTAAAGAAAGACATTCGCTGCAAGTGCACGTGAGTTAATTCATGAAATATGGCTAGCAGAAATCACCTGGACGATTTCACACGTGGAAGAATGATCGGAAAGCTGGAGGAGGGCGTAGTGTGACCAGTGTAGCTGAAGAGTTCGGAATCAACAAAAGTTTCGTTTCGCGCGTTTGGAAAGCCTTCCAAACCACAGGTACAGCTGTGAGAAAGGTTGGTGGTGGCCGCCCCAGGAAAACAACTGCAGTGGATGACCGACATATCGTCCTGCAGGCGAAAAGAACCCGAAACCAGTCAGCAAGCGCCATTGCTCAGCAATTGTGTGCAGTAACGAGGCGACAAGTGTCGCGTTTTACTGTGCCCAGACGCCTTCACAAAGGTGGCCTATTCGCCCGCCGTCCTGAACGCTGCATCCCTTTGACAGTTTCCCACCGGCGGCACCGTTTAGAGTGGTGCAGGGAACACAAAAACTGGACATCTCATCAATGAAGTCGTGCCCTCTTTACAGTTGAGAGTCGTTTTAGTGCCACAAGCGATTCCCAACGCCAGTTGATTTGGAGAGAGGTCGGGACACGGTTTCATCCCAGTAACATCACGGAAAGAGACCGTTTCGGTGGTCCTGGAGTTGTCGTCTGGGGAGGCATTATGATGAACGGGCGGACTGAGCTCCACGTTTTCGACAGAGGTTCTGTAACTGGAGATCGCTATTGTCAGGAGGTGATCCTTCCCCATGTGCGTCTGTTCCGAGGTGCCATTGGATCAGACTTCGTTTTTATGGATGACAATGCACGGTCACACAGGACTCATGCTGTTGAGGAGCTCCTGGAAAGTGGAGATATCACTCGAATGGATTGGCCAGCGTGCTCCCCTGATTTAAATCCGATAGAACATGTGTGGGATGCTTTGTTGAGACGCCTTGCGGCACGATTACATCCTCCTGGGAACACCCGACAACTTAAACAGATGCTAATTGAGGAATGGGCACTCTTACCTCAAGAACTGTTGGACAATCTGGTGCTGAGTATGGGGAGATGGTGCGAAGCAACCATTGCAGTAAGGGAAGGGCATATCCCATACTAAGGAACATCTGCTTGCTGTCCTTCCTCTTGGACAGACAATCATGTGTAACGATACTATGAGTTCAATAAAGCCTTTTTTTGTTTGACTCCATACTGTATGCATTGTATTCATTTCTGCGCAACTATGCTTTCGCCATTCTTTCAGAACAAAATGCTGTATCTCATTTCTGAATTTCATGTCTCTCAGATGATTTCTTGTGAAGTTATGGCAAAAAATATACCTGTTTTTCATATTTTGCACACCAGTGTATATATATATATATATATATATATATATATAAAAGTAACCAATCTAAAGTAAGAAATATTTTGGAAACGAAACCGGATTCTTTTTTATTTGATTTTCCTATTAACTTGATTTTAATACTTTTGTATATATATATATATATATAATATGGTGTGTATAAGGCGTTCTCTGGCATGACAAGTTTATTAGAGAGCTTGCGATAAAGTTTTGAGAAGACGACTCCCGTTGTTTTAATAATGTAAAGTATTGTTTGATTTACAAAATTTTTTTAAAAAATGGGTTAAATAATTTTAATAAATACTGCATGTTTTCCCCATTTCTCCTAAATTATAAGATCTTTTAAAATCAATTATCACTTTTGTAAAGAATGATTTATCTTCTCGAAAAAGTGAAGTACTTTTATAATTAGTGAGAGGGATGTTTTAGTTTCATAGGGCTTCGCTCTATACATTTGGCGCAAGCTCGATGTTTAGCAACGCCACTGAAGTGGTAGAAGATTAACATAATAGAATTAGCAGGCTAGTATATCATGTAAATTGTGTCATGTGACGTACATAATGAAAAGAATCGTTCAAATCGCTTCACAGGACAGCGGTACTATATTTAGCACATAATTACTTCTTCAGTAGTAAATGAAGTTTACTGAGAAAAATTGTTTCAAAATTTTAATTAGATCTTTAATAGAAAAATCAAAGTTGTAAAGTTTTTATTGAGCGAATCGTGAGCTTCCTATTGAACAAAACCCAATTTTGTACCACTTCTAAATCTAATAAATATATATTTCAATAATAATCCTTATTTCTTTAGAATTTTTCTTCAATTTCAATAATTTTTCAAAATATTTTTAAGTATAATTTTCAATAATACTTTTCATAGTTTTTAATACCACTTTTATCACGAACGTTGCAACATTATCAAATGCATAATTTTGTGTGCACGGTATCGCTGCATTATAATTAATCTAAAACATATATATTTAAAAAGTAAAATAAAGATTTATTTTAAATATATCTTTATTCAATTCCTTCTATTAGCTCACACTCTCTCTATATATATCTTGTTCAAACTTTCAATCGTTAATAAAATATTTTTTTAATCATCCACTCAAGTTCAAATAAATTTTTTAAATCTTGTAGTGGATGGCACTTGATGTTAATGCAGTTTTTTTCAAATATTAATTCATTAATTAAATTTAATTTATTAATTTTAGTTTTACATGGGAGCCAATATCAGTGCAATTCCCCCTCCAAACGCAGCTACGGTACTGCTGAACGAAGAATGCTACCATTAATACTATCATGGATATCAACAGTACATAAGATGGCAGGCATCACTGTAGATTATACAGTAATATATCTAGGACGAAAACTCTTCGCAGCAGGTCAAGCATATGACGCCTTGAGTCGATCTTGTGAAATCATTAGATTGACTATTAATTGAAGAACTAGTCTGCTCGAATTTCACTGGAAAGGTTCCTTGCAATAATGAAGCATTACAAGAGATGGGTAGAATGAGAAATTATAGACCACCATCAACTTCATAAATTAGAAACGAAAACAAATAGAAAGCGAATAAATAGTAACAAACAAAAATAATAGTCCAACACCATATATAGAAAGGAAAATGGACAATTGCAAGAAAATTCGTTTTACTCTTTCGCCACTTAATACTGTGATTCTGTCATATGTATATACATATTTAATTGTAATTATTTAATAAAAAGTAACTAAAATAAAATTTTCTTTATTGACGTAAGTAGGAATTGACTTAAATTTTTTTATTACTTGTTTTACTATTATATTTTAAAAGGATATATTTTATAATATATATTTTAAAAGTAAAATAATCTAAAACATTTTCGTGCGACAGTGCTCGAATCTCCTTAAAAAAGAAATTTTTTTTAAAAAGAAATTTCAGAAATCTAATCGAGTAAGAAATCCTCATGCACTCTCAGTGGGATCAAAATGCAGTTGTCAATGCGATTCAATGTCACAACAACACTGCACAATACGTCCATTAGGGACATTTATGTAATTGGTGCAATTTTAACCGCCAGTTCCCTTTTGAAGTGGACAATGGAGCCTCTCCTTTTTGACCCCTCTGAGGGAACACCTTTTGTGCTGCCCTGTCGGCACCTACTGTAGTCTTGCGACATCTGTTTGTATAATGGACGGAGGGATATCGAGGAGGCTGTTTTTATGTCTCTTTGACGGTGGGTTTCTTCTTTGCGCGCACGTTTTTTCTCAAAGAAAGCGTCCGATTCCTAAAGAAGGTTTTAACTGCGGCAATTTCTGTAGATGTCGAGTGGTGCTCAGAGTTGGATGAGAAGGGGCTTTTATGTCGGATTCTCTTCTTTGTCATTTCAAACGTCAGGTATGGTATCTCTTAATCGGCTTGAAGGGGCAAGGGGAGGGGATCCGCAAAGAAGCGAAGGGATGACAGAGTGCGGTCTTTTTGGAAAAATGCAGGAACTCAAAAGTTTTGTTAGAAACTGCCGTATAATCGGTTTGTAATTCTTAGAATTTGAATTCTGATCGTTGCAGTATGTCTTATTAGCAGAGGTAGATGGACTGATATTTCCCCTTATCGGTATTTTTTCTATTATTATTATTCGAAGTATACGGGAAAAAGGTATCAAAATTGACAAAAAAAAAAAAAAAAAAAAAAAAAATACGATTTGAGATTTTTGATGAATCAACAAGCTTTCACTTCCTAGTTCTTGAGTCTTAAAAAGAGAGAGAGAAGCCTTTTTTAGAATTATATCTATCGATTTTTCTGTGAACACGACAATTCAAAAACGCAATGAAATGCAGACATGAAATTTTGCGTATTTGTAACAGAATTTCATATTTATATCAAAGATTCTACATATTCTTCCATTTTTAATATATGCATTATAAAGAGAAACAAAAAATGGATATTAAGGTTTCCGTAAACCACCACAAACTTTCTTAAATCGGAAATGTAACATTTTTTTTTTTTTGAAATATGTCTTTTTCTGAACATGATAGCTCAAAAACGCTACTAACTAAAGGCATTAAATGTGATTTTGGGTCTTATTTGTGAATTTCTACCAAATTTTTTTCGAAATTCATTCCTGAGATGTCTGTCTGTGCATCCGTGACCAGGCGAAAACAATGACTTAAAAACCCAAAGAGGTTTGAAGATGAATGAAAGGCTGGTGATAGAAAAGATAGATTAGTTGACATTTAAGGTAGGTGATTACATTTAAAAAATTTAATTTTTTAAAGAATTTTTAACATTTTTTCAACAGATTTTTTTTAAAAAAAATAGTTTGAATTTTATTTTTAAGTCGCGCCGCGTTAATTTAATTTTGGAATGCATCTCATACCTTGCAGAAGGAAAAAAGATTCTGCTTACATCACTATGTAAGATAACGTAATGTTAAATATTAGATAGCATGCGTAGTAAAATTTGTCATGTGACTGTGGTGTCAAGTGGATTGACTCCATTTGTGTTATGTGAAAGTATCTGTTTACTTCATAAAAGTGCAAATAATTAAACAATTATATGATAGAAGTGCAATAATAATAAATACTGACTCTTAATTTAATTTATACAAAGCTTTATACATTTATACAAGCAGCAAACATCCACCAAACAGTTCTAGATGTGAGTTTCAACAAATACAGTCGGTATTCTTCGAAAAAAATTGTTTTCTCCGATCTGAATGCTTTATTGAATTTCAAATCCATTCAGATTTAAAAGAAAGAAGCTTCGCATGATTTCCATGCTGCTGCATTTTCTGCATGCTGCAACACATTTTGAATTATTGCATTGGAATTCAACGAATCTCTAATATAAGTTCAGTACACGAGATTTAATGCAGTAGAAGAAAGAAGTATTTTGGAAATCGACTAGAATTGATAAATATAAAAGTCTGGAAGAGTGTTTTCTCACGAGCATCTTGGCAGAAATAGTTAAAATTGGGCTTTTGAAATACTTGTTCTCGGATGAAAATATACTTCACGTGAAAAGTTATGAATATCCGCTAAAAATGCTTCCATGCCAGTTAATTTCCATTAGATCTCCAAAAACATTTTTACCGGCAACAATCGTGCATCACATATGACTAATGTTGAGACATTTTTACAGTTCATTTTCCAACCACAAACACGCCTCGATTGTAACTGCATAACTAGCATTTCTGTGGCTCTGTAGATTAAATGACTTGGAAGATAAACAGTCCCAAAGACTTACTATACCATTCCGTTTCTGGAAAATACAAATCGTGCAGACTTTTTGTCATTCTGAACGAATTTTCGTTTACATTCAGATCAGGTGATGTGGGGCATCTTACAGGTGTGAATGTCTCTCCATTCTCTGCACACCTTGCACTTGACCTTGCAACACCAGTTGAATTTACATCCACACTTTTCAATAAAAAGTTCACGGCGAGTGTCGTATCCTCTTCCGCAACATAGGATGTCGCAACCTTCACTTCCAAGAGAATCTTTTGCGCAACGGCGCCCTCCTGTGCCTAAAGTACCTGCAACGATAAAACACTGTTTAGAACTCATCAGTGACAACGTCATGATAGCACTTTCGCTGCTAAATGGGAAAATCTGTAATAAAAAAATATTTTTTATAGTTTTTAATGAACATTTTAGAGTTAAATGAGACTAATCCAAAAAGGATTTAAAAGATGCACCAAGTTGAAAAAGAGACTTTTGTTTAAGAACCTTTTATTTAATCACAGTATGATGGCATGTTTGTTTACAGAGAAAGGCATGGAGGCAGGTTTCGAAAAAGATAATTCTGCCATGAAGGCTAGAAAAATTATGCTTTTTGTTTGACGAATGAAGAACTTCATTCATCAGCTATCAGGAATGGGGAGAAACAATAAACATTCAATAGAATTGTAACGCACTGTCATAGTCTAAACAGACCAGGACAAGATCCTGAAAGTGATAGTGTTGCTCCATGACAATTCTAGGCCATGTATATGACCAATAAGATATAAATGGGAATTCCTCAAAAATTCACTATATATCGCTGATATTTCTCTATGTGATTTCATAATATTCAATTCCTTATAAAATTGACTGAAACATCAATGATTTACTTGTGACAAGGAAGCACAAAAATTTGGTTCCCGCAGCAAGCCAGGAAATTCTAAATTGAAGCCATTTTCTCCCATTTTAAGTGAGATGGAAGTACAGACACAAAAGTATCAATGGCAACTATAAATATCCGTAAAAGTCTTATTACACTTGAATTGTATTCTGTGGATTACACTATGCTTTCTTTTTTATTTCCGCATTTTATAGATCTGACAAGTACATACAGATATGCATTAACCACAATCACAAATGAACAACCCCCAATGTCTTGACATTAAGGTTTATTCATTCAACACCAAGGAGGGTCACTTAGGTCTTTTTGTTTCAGAACTGATTAATCTGGATGATAGCAATTACAACATATATACAAAAACTGAATTCGGAATATTAAAGTTGGAGAGTTTTGATCATTCCAGACTACGCCAGTGCAGTAATGGCATTCCAAAATTGTCAATAATGGAAATGCCGTCAAAAATCAACATGGCGTAGAGGGGAAGATTAAATATTTAAGATGATTATCTCAAAATATTGAATGAGCACTCCGTTAATGTGAATTAGAAGGAAGAAATGTGAACACAATAACTCCAAAACACAAAGGATTAGAAGGATTGACCTGATATTACATAACATTTGCAGATTTCTCTGATATTTTCGATGAAATCTGTCTATAGGAAGTCTAGCGGTCTGGCAGCTTTTGTATATGTCTGCACCAAAACTCAAAAATGTTTTCAGCATGATAAATTAAATTTAGCACTTAGTTTTATTATCAAAGTTATATAGCTGCATTAAATTTTGGAAGAACCAAAGAATTGACTTTGGTGGGTTTTTTTAATGATAATATGTGAACACGATAACTTAAAAAATAATAAATTAAATAAAATTTGAACAACGCGAAATGTGATATATTGTGAAGGTGTATGAAAAAAAACCGAGGAAAGTATTCCTAATAGTCATTTTTCAATCTATCTTTCAGAAAATAAACACATCCCACTTATTCCCTTTCCTTTTTTTCGTTTTGTTTAAAGAAAAACAAAAATTCTTTCAGCTTAAGCTGTATGTAAACTCTTATTCATAAAAAAAAAAATGCATTGCAGTATTCCAGCATCATTATTGTTAAAAAAATTATTCTTCTCACCTAACGATTTATTGGGCGTGCAGTAATCTGGCGAATGTTCGAAGTAGACGAGATCCAGCTTGCTGAAGGGTTTTCTGCCTTCGAGTTGTATTAAGGTGTTCTGGTTGTCAACCGTCACCTGCACTGCACCATCGTAGCGTTTTTTCAGGAGCCTCCCCACTTCTCCAAAATCCGTTAAGGCTTTCCAACAACTACGAGTGGTGCAGGAACCACTCAAGCCATGACATTTACACTGCAGACGAGCCCTACGTTGGACAGCCTGTAAAATGGAGAAGAAAGTTAATTTACAGAATGATATAAATTTTAGATTGATCGAATTTAAATAGATGTAAATTACACTAAATCAATGTAAAAATTGGTATGAAAATTTTAATACGATTAATCAATGCTAAAAACTATCTGGAAACTTTGCTTCATTAATATAAAAATTAATCTCAACACTTTATAACATTAAACCAATGTAAACCATAAAAGAGTCATTCCATCTTGCCTCGGTAGCTGGGGTTTACTGAATGACTCTCGACGCAATATAAAAAGGTGGAAATTAAGGAAATATATTCCATTATCGCAGCAGAAGCAACTCGATCTAAAAAGTCATTATATCGACCAGGTAAATGAAAACCTATTTATTATAGCTTTTCATCTATGTACTCGTGGTGCTTTTGTCTAGAGTCTAAACCAAACTAAAAATTAAACTGAAAACTTTACCGTATGAATCGACATAAAGATTGCTCAAAGCCTTACTTCTGTGCAAGAATTTGCTTCAAAACTTTTTACTATTTTAAATCAATGCAAAATAAAAAAATAAATGACCTAAACTTTTTAATGTTTTCTATATGATCATTTTCTACATGATCCTTACTATATTAAATCAATAAAAAAAATTGTCTCAAACGTTTTTAATGCTTTGTATATAATCCATACTATATTAAATAAATACAAAAAATTGTTCTAAACTTTTTTTAACGCCTTCTAGATGATCATTTTCTACATAATCCATACTATATTAAATCAATACAAACAGTTGACTTAAATAATATTTTTAAAATTATAAAATATTTAAAAATAATTAAGAATTCTCTAGTGAAAACGAAAATTCGTTTTAACCCTAAGCAATTTATCCTTAACTATGACCTCTTTTATTGCATTGTTAATCTGAGCTGCTTCTTGACACTGTCAGCTTGGCACTGTTAGCATTCTAAAGGTCCCGACTAATGGATTTCAACTGTATGAAATTTTTTACATATAAGATTTGCATTTTCTGTGATAATATATTCCTTTTATTTAAAAATTGCTAACATTTGCAAAATGATGCGTGAGAATTTACTATTTTGTTTTCATTACCAATAAAGCTTTTCTTTGAGAAGCTGAAAGTAATTTCGTACTTGTAATCTCTTATTATCAAAATCCGCTATTTGTGATAAGTGGTAACTACAAGAGAATTGCATCTACCTTTCTTCCTGCCCTGTTATTGTGGAAAGTGATGAGTCCCTTGGCATCCTTCCTTCGTTCTTCTGTCGAATCTATGAACCTTCTGGAGTACCTGAGTCCAGTGGCCACATGCGAACATCCGCCCCAGCTATACATTCCTTTGGAGTCGTAAGCGAAGCCCCGGCGCACGGGATCACAGGGACAATGCAGAATCTCGCCTCGGCTGCAGGATCGGATAAGGGCATGGGTAACGCCAGCAGAACTAATAGCGTATAAAAAAGCAGACTCGCGACTATCCACTGTAAAAAAGAAGGAAAGAAACACGTCACGTCGTATTAATAATGATAACGATTTCAGGTTTATTACAACAAAAGAAAAAAGGCTTGCTGAATATTATGCATAAAAGTGTTTTCAAAATGTATTAAATTAGCAAGAAAATCAGATACAATGATACTGATGGAACTGAAAAAATAATGCTTTGGATTTTAAGGTGGTATTAAAAATGATTCTTGCGTGATATTTCCGAATATCATCTCCAAAAAACGCGAAATTTTTTGCCTAATTTTAAATTAACATTTTGAAAAAAGAAAAAAAAATCGCTCATGCATTTAAGCCAACTTTGGTAGCTCTGAGTGAAATAGTCTTCTAACTAAACTAAAGTTACCTGAGTGAAATAGTCTTCCATGTGGAGCTCCAATTGGCACATTCAGGCACATTTTTGCTCTTATTGGGTTGTTCGGAAAGCAATTTCGTTTTTTCCCGACAGAGGATTTAATTGTATTTTTCTGCACCCAACTTCACATTTAAGCCGTATAATTTTTATATGCTTTGAGAGCTCATATAGCAAGGCTTGTGTGTGAAAAATTCCAATTAATTCTATGCAGTAGTTTTTGGTTGGTGCCCTTTTAAATATGGAGAGCGATAAGCAGCATTTTCGCCATATCTTACTGTTTTACTACAGAAAGGGTAAAAATGCGGTTCAAGCCAGAAAGAAATTGACCGATGTGTATGGAGAAGGTGTGTTGACAGTACGCCACTGCCAGAACTGGTTCGCTAAATTTTTTAGACGGTAAAACCTTCACCTCAAATGAGGAGGTCAAATACCACCTCGATTAGTTTTTTGGCAGCAAAGACCAAAAATTTTATGAACGTGGAGTTATGCTACTACTAGAAAGATGGCAAAAGGTGTTGGACCAGAACGGCCAATATATAATTTAATAAAGTATTTGTTTATTATGCAAAAACTGTCTTTCATTTCCACAAAAAAAAAAAAAAAAATGAAATTACTTTCCGAACAACCCAATAGAATTATTAGAAATACTAGAATCAGTATGGCTATGGATACTGGCATTTGATGTCTTTGGAATTCGAAAATGAAGCTTAAAGAACTGCTATGAATTGTAAAATGCATCTTTCCCTGATAGAAATTTAATCTTCTTATTAATATTTGGCTTTTAATGATGAATAACTTTTAGAAAGCTATTTTAATATATTCATTCATCCAATGCAGCTTGTGTATAAAAGTAATTCTTGAGCCGATATCCGTTAAAAGAGACATTTACTGACATGTTTAAAAATTTAAAGCATAACTTTATGGATTTTCTATTTTGAGAAGATTTTGCACATAATGTGAAATATTTCATAATTTGGTGGCCTACGCTGGGTAAAAAATGTGGAAATTTCTTGTTAGGGTTTTGATCAGATTGGAAAAATGTTTCTTCCTATATGAGTTAAAAACACATTAATTGAAATGAGGCAAAAAAAGACGAATTATTTAAATAAAAGTAAAAAAAAAAATGGTGCAAAAGACATTACCATTTTGCAAGTAAAAAAAAAAAAGGTCTGAAAGAAAAGATTTAATTCTCACTTATAATAGCCACTTTCTTTGAAAAAATACCCCATAAAAGTTAATTAAGTACAACTCATGATTTATGGGAGAAAATATATCAGCCGATGAGAGAGAGAGATTGAATTGCAGTCGCAGCCAAGTGAGAATTTGAAGTTATTCCTTTTTGTTTTTAACATTCATCACTAAAGTAGCAATAGCTTAGCTATCTATCGCTAGGATTTGGCGATTTTTGTCAAGCGTTTGATTAATGAATAGAAGTAATCCCTCACTGGGAGCACTTCAGAAATAGAAATGATAAGCTTCCAAGTTGGTTCTCGCTGCTCTGGTGGGTACAAAGTGGTATGGGGTAGGCAACTTCCTACTGATGACAGTGCATGCCGCTTATGGAAGGGATGCGCCGTGGCCAATGTTGGTTTCCTATGACTCAACGATAATTCTTGCCTACGCTGCAATGGCTTTCACTTTAATATTCACTTTGTCCTTTTATTACTTTATTTAGGCTTTTCGGAGGGGCAAAGTAGCCACTTTATGATTAACAAAGAAGTACCAGAAGAGAGAGAGAAATTTTGTTATAGTTTCATCAAAGACTGTTTAATCTATTGTCCAAATTGGATATGATGGAAAGAAACTTACTGGTACTGCACAGTGAACAATAAATACGACGACTCGCCTCAGGGTCATTGCGGCATTTTTGATACAATTTATTAAAGTTCATATTAATCTATTGGAAATAAATGTTTGATTTTAATTCATATTTTGAAGTATGTATTTGTTTAGTTGCAACTTGGCCTCAGTGAACTAGATCAAGGAACACGTTAGAATAAAAGAGAAAGAGGGAGTGCATACCTTTGAGCATGTGATTCCCGAAGACGGATGTCCCCGTGTCCAAGGTAGAACAATTCCACCTATGATTCTTGAATTGTGCTTGACACTCTGTTATTCCCATGCGGACACCCTTGCTCACGCTTAACAAAGTGTCCGGGTTACGTTCGCAAATTTCTCGCTGCTTTCTAGTCAATCCAGGGATGCCTCCGCACATTAAATGGGTGTCTGCATAAGCAGACGATAGTTGCAGCCTACTCAATAACCTGTTGGGGATAAGAAAAGAAAGACGCTTAATGTCATTTCAGTTTTTTAAAAAAATAATATAAAGGAATATATAAAGGAATGAGTTGAATGCCTTAATACTTAAATCGTTTCATAAAATTTATGAATAAATCGAGAAAAAAAGTTTCTCTTAATAATTTAAGGTAAAATTACTTTTATTTACATTGTAAAGCAATGATTACATATGTCTAAAGACAGTTTGAAACGAAATGTTAATCAGAGCTTATTAATATTGTGAAAATAGGAGGGCATTTAGCGACCAACCACAGATTAATAAAATTAATAGAAATTTTTTGAAATTTCTATTAAATATCATAAGCTTAAATGGTTTATGACATCATGGTTAAAAAGGGGCTAGAGAATATCTTAACTCAACCTAGGAGCGAGACAGAAATATGAAACTTTAAGTTTTATATGAGCATATTTTATAAGAGAAGGAACACAGTATTAATATTGTAATGTATATTTCTATTAATATTGTATTAATAATTGTGTAATATAATATAATTAATAATATTATATAATAATATTTATATTGTATTATTAAATATTAGACGTTGCTTCTTTCAACTTAAACGCATATGTAAAATCATAAGAATAGAATGCATTTGGCAGTTCAATCAAAACAATATCATTCACATGCAATGTGCGAATTTATAAAATATTTATGGCACACCAAAGTGATTGACGAATTAAGTTGTTAAGAAGAAGTTTAATTAATTAGAATTAAGCGAAATTTATTATTCCATGATAAATTTCCAAAAATATTACAGTAGAAAAATTATTTTTACACTATTTTAAAATTTAAAAAAATCTTCAATAATCCTAATTTATTACCGTATTAAATTTCTTTCTATTTTTAATTAATTTTAGTAAGATATTTTAAGCGTCTTTTACTGTAATATATTTTATTGTTACATTAAAATAAAATAGTTCACGTTTTTGCTACTAATATTTCATCGTGACTTTTTTTCCCATTGTTTAACAAGGTATGAAGGTTCTGTTTATTTTTCCATGTTGTGTGGTTTTCGGTATAAAGTATACAAACTTTAGTATAAAGATGATCACTTTTTTTTTGCATTTTGTTGTAGTTAAAATTAAGGTTTGAGTTCAAAATTAAATAATAATAACTGAGGTTCTCCTCTATGATAAAACTGATTCTACAAATTTTCAGAAAAAAACATTAAGGCATTGCTTAGTACAATAAACCGCACGATGCAAGACTTTTGAAATAGAGTGAGATATACACCTAACACCTTTAAATACACCTTTAAAAGTATATATATATATATATATATTTGAGGAAACGATTGAAATTTTTAGCAATCATTAATCCCGGATAACTAATTGGTCGCCAGAGGCTGCTAGTTTCAAATAATAACCGACATATTAAGCAAGTAAAATATACTGCAATTGTTGAAACATAACAATATTTACTTAATGACTTTACTTTTAATTTACTTGGTGTTTGGTGATGTTTATTTCGTTGGTATAGAGATTTAAGAAGCCAAAATATCACTTATTTGCATTTCAATCTCTACAGAATCAAGTTGGTAGAGTCAATTAATGGGCAAAACAACTGACACAATAAACTGTTGAATAAAGTAGCAAAGTCTGCATAATTAAATAGTTTAAAAGTGTTATTACAAGGAAATTATCAAACAAAATTGAATTTCAAAAGTAAAAGAAACAAAAAATTATGCTCATATGTTAACACAGTCTAAAGATTGGTTATATTTTGAATTACAGGAACAGCATAATCTGATATTCACCATTTATATATTTAAAACTATTACATATAATATAATGAATAATAAATGAAAATACAAATAAACATTCCATTTTTTTCATTTACAAATGCTCTATGTGCGAACCTTTTGTAGAACGACAAACATCTGATCTGTAATCAAGTTTTCTACGCATTTTGACGTTTTACTCCGTCAAAGGTACTTTATGCCGTACTGATGCGTCCTTTCAGTTCCACGAATGTTTTAGGAAATAGGGGATTATAAGCGAGGTCTTTGGTGTAACCCCATAAAAAAGAAACCTCACTAGGTCAGATCCGGGGATCTTGGCAGCTATGTGACTCAGGGTAAATCATTGTTATCTGCACGTCCAATCTAGCGTTATGGAAGCTCTTCAATTCGGTAGGTTAGGAACATATAAACTCCAAAGGAACGGGGTTCCAACTTGTTGAAAAATAAAATTTTGTACTAGCCTCACGTAGTCATGGAAATAACCCTGTTTTGAACGTGCCATGATAATTGTTAAACGCTAAGTGATGTTTAAAAAATGATTGGAGCGTTTTCAATTTTCATATATTTTTATTATGTGTCATAGTTATGTTTTTTAAAAAAAGGCCATTCCTTTATGCTAACTCTGTTTTTAGCAATTAAAAGCAGTCTTTTCAACAAACGGAAGGGAGAGGAGATGTGAATTGGAGAATTAAACGTTTATACTTGAACTGTCTGGAAATAATGCGCACATTACCTACTTAATATAAAGAAGATCTTTATCTTGAAGATGATTCCATATTTTAATGGAGCATCAGTTTTAATAGGGTAAGATAACCTTCCCATCAGTTTTCTTTATTTTAAGCCTTATTGAAAAGGTTATATTTGATATAATAATATCAAATTAAAATAAAAGCCACAGAAAAAAATTATTTTTATCTGTCTATTTAGTTCAGTAAATTTCTAATATTAAATTTAATGCAACATTTTTTACTATTATATAGAGAAAAATGCAGTAGCTCATCACAAAATTATATATATAAAAAAACTAAATAGTTGAATATTTATTGCATCTATAGTTTTATCATATACATAATTTTTATTAATAATGAAGATTAAGGTGTGTGGGTGTGTTGGTACTCTTTAAGCCACATAAATTGACTTGCAACTTCGGAATTTGGCACATATATACCTTGGAAGATGGGAATATGCGCCTCAGAGTGATTTTTTTACAAATTTTAATTAATTAAAATTAAACAATTTTTCGATGTCTTTTCCGTGATAATTTCCGAAAATATTACAGCATAAAAATGAGTTTCACATCCCCTCGAAAATGTAAAAGCTATATTTTTAATGACACCAATTTAAAAGTCACGCAAATTTCACCAAATTTTGCAATTAAAATTTTTTTTTAAAAATTGCAGTTAGAAGAGATGCTGCTCACCAAAACACAAAAATAATTAAAAAAAACAATAAAAAACAATTAAAAAATAATAAAAGTTCATTATAGTTAAAAAAGTAAAGAAGAAAATAATTTTCAATAACTGATACTATTTTTTTAAAAAAAAGTGAATTAACTTGAAATAGAAAAAAATAAATAATTTACAAAACTATATATAAATACATTAGTCGCCAGCCACCTTTGGCGATTATCTTATATTCGTTACAGAATATTACTTTCCTGGCAATTAAGATATTAATATAGAATATATTTATTTAAAATTTCACCTTAATATTTGAAAAGATTAAAAAAATATGAATTTAATGGAATGAAATTATGACTAATTATGAAGCTTAGAAATTAATAGTATGTATATTATGGAATGAAGCAGAAGTGAAAATGTTGCTTCGGAATCTATTTACTTCGGAATTTATTGAAGTATACTATTAAATGGTTTAAAGAAACAATGAAAAGTTGAATATCATATCGTCATAATAAGTTAACAATAATATAAATTGTGTATCAAATTAAATAAAGAAAACTTTTAAAAGTAGAGAAAATTTGTAACGGAGATGAAATCAATATCACTAAAAGGCAGAGTTTCAAAATGGTGCCAAAATCATTTTTGTGTTGAAATAATTTCGTGCGAGATAATATTTGCGCAAAAATATGATTGAAATAAACCAAAAACTTGCTTCATTTTTTATTAATTACTTTAAAGGCTTTGGAAAGTGACTGACGTCTTTCCTCATGTCTGCCGCGTGCCAATATCACGCAGACAGGAGAAAGATAGTAGATTAGTTTAAAAAAACATACAAACATTTATCTTTATATATATAAATTACGATATTCAAAGTTTCTGACATCTTTAAATTCAAAAACGGATGAAAATGCATCAAGTGTACTATTCATTCCGTATTCAGATCACACATCAAATAGAGAAAACGTTTCTCTCATTGACTGCTTAATTTTCGAATTTACGTTATCAATCAAGTGTTATAGTCTCATTTCAGATGCAATATGATACCTTTGAATCGCATTTAGATAGGAGCAGATCATTTGCAAATATAGAGAAAAGCTGGAATTACCTAAAAGAAATTATATCTACGGAAGCTGAGAGGAATACTAGAAAGATCCACGTCCTCAGAAAAGAGACATCATTCAGAAATCAACTTAAAAAAAAAAAATTGTTTATGATGGTTGTTTCATGTCCCACCCGTGTGGCTAACGATGGCTTTGAATAATCAAAATTTTTCTCTTAGAAATCCATTGATGTTATATTAAAAGAAGAAAAAATAGACCTTGAATGCTTTTTTTCTTTCTTATTCATAAAATTAGTATGAATTTCTTTCCGAATAATCTTTGAAATATTTCGATCGGCATCATTTTGTAATCGCTGTGTGTTCTTTCAAACACCGGCATACGTTTTAAAGATTTTTTTTTTTATAATTTTTATTTTCTCGGATACAAAGAATAGAAAAATAACAAAACCGTCAGAAAATTTGAATATCAATATTTTAATGAATACTTTAATTGCACCTCAATATTTTAATGAATCATTTTTCACATTTCATGAGTTTCGAAATCTAAAAAAAACACCCCTATTACTGGAATTTTAACAGTATGCTTTCGAACACGAAATTTCAAAAGAACTTCTAAGTAAAAAAATGAAATTTGGTAAGTGTTTAAACTAATGTAATACAAGTGAAGTATATTTTATTTCTGATAATTTTGAATTAATTGCACAGATTGCAGAAATAAAAAGGAAATGACATCATAACTCGGTGCAAGATTGAGAGCAATTAAATATCAAACTTTTTATATTTATATATAACTAGCCGCCTTTGGCGACCAGCCGGTTCGCCAGTATTACCGCTCGCTACAATTTTCAATTAAATATTTTAAGTAACTGGTGTCTTAAAGGATTCTCAAACAAAACATTTTTAATCTTCAAATTTTGATAGCCATACCAAACTTATACTAGTTAGATCGTTTCGTTCAATTTACTTTATATATTTTGCTAATTGGTTGTCATTTCCGACAAAACTTCAACTTTAATTTAAATTGTAAATGATGAAATTGCAATTAATATTAAGATATTTTTTAATAAAATCAAGCGTTTTATTTTATTTATCATCTTTATTGTTATTTATTAATTATTATTGAATGTGAGTATTGCAAACAGAATCACTCGGTATTTAAGTCTTATGTTAACTACAAAATATTTTTCATCATTTATGTAATATCTCAAACAATAATTCAACAAAAATTTCTGAGATTCAGCATAAAATTCAGTTTTTAGTTTTGCTTTCAAAAGGATTGAAATGAAATCAATAATAATATTTTGTTCCGGCTTATAAATATATTTCAAAAATTATGAAGTCTAAATTTAATGCAGTAAGGTATCATATTCTGAGAAATATTCTGGACACACCAAATTTTAAATAAATGAATGAATGTTTCTATTTTCCACGATCAACTAAGACTTATTTATGAAGTTTTAAATGTTAAAAATTTAGAAAAACTCAACATTTTCATAATCTTAGTCCAATTAATCTTGAGAAACCTGCGCGCTGATTGGCGTATTTTCTTTGAAGCGATCGATGAAAAATCTAAAATTATCCTTTTTTTATTGAATAGTGATATTCAAATTTCATAAATCAGTCAGTTTAAGTGATTGGAAATTAACTCTTAAAAGTCAGCGATTTAGTTGATTGGAAATTAACTCTATGACCACCATAAAATCTGTGCTTTCTCTTGTAGTGTATGCATTCTCCTTAATATCCGCTAGAATAAAACATCACATACAAAAGTACTACATAGAACAAACACATCAAAAGTAAACATAACATTTCAATAGTTGCCAAAAACAAAAGAGAGAAAAATGCAATTAATAAGCAGACGATATTTAGAAAATTACAGATATTTAGACTGGAAAATGAAATTATCTGAAATTAACCACACGCGCAGACGATATTTACAAAAGTAAAAATATTCAAACCTGAAAAGGAAAATATATGAGTTATTCCATCAATAAATGCCATAAGTTTGTTTATATCTTCATTATTTTATGAGTCATTAAACATCAAAATGGGTCCGGGACTAAATAAACACAATGTATAGAGAGTGTAAAAGATCATAAATAATTTTTCTTGAATTTACTTTTTAGAAAAAATAATATTTCATATTTGTTTCATTTCCTACAGACACGTGCCGAAAATTATATTTTTGCAGATTTCATTTCCAAAAAGATTTAATTTATTTTTAATTTTTGCTTTAATCAATGTGATGGCAACACTTTGAAAAAAGCTTATTTTTTCCCATGAATGCGAAACGTGCTTAATTTTAATTTTAATTTTTTACGAAAAAAATTATTGAAAAACATAGTTAAAATATTTATTTAAAAATTCATTAAAAATAGAAATTTAATTTTAAGATTAAAACATTGGTATCATTTAAAAGATAAATTTTTGATCTTTAACTTCATGTTAAAATCTTTTTTGTGCGGTAATATTTTCGGAAGTTATAGCAGAATCACGCCAAAATTGCGCTTAATTTTTAAATAAATAAAATTCTAATTAAAAATTCGAAAAAATAACCCCCAGGTACACATTCCCGGCCTCCAAGGTATACACGTGCCAAATTTGGTAGCTGTAGGTTGAATGGTCTGGCCTGTAGAGCGCCAACACACACACACACACACACACACACACACACACTCATACACACTCACACACACACACACACACACACACATTGAGCTTTATTATAAGTATAGATTAGCAATAATTTATATATAATTAGCAAAATTTTACTAAATATAAATAAAGGGAACAAGAGAAAAAGTTATTTTATTTAAATTCCTAATTTTTATAAAATTGATTTTTTACGTTCAAAAATGTCATAACATGAATTTTTCCTCGCTTGAAATTTTTTTGTAAATGGGAGTCTTTATTCTGTCTTTATTTTCCCAATTGTCATGTCTAAGACTGACAATTGGGAAAATAAAGGCCGAATAAAGATATAATAAATTGTATTTTGTATACATCAGAAAATAAATCAATAATACAGTATATAGAGAATAATTGAGTCTGTTTCAAATGTAAGTTAGACAATGAATAAATAAATAAAATAAACGAATTAAAACAAGAATAAATTTTGATAAATCATATATTGAAAATTAATTTTTTTTTCGTATGTTTGAGTTAGATATAATTAGACACATGTTGATGAATTCGAACGAAATTTTTCCCTACATGTTTCTTAGCTCTTTAAATAGTTTCTATGTTTCTATAAAGGGGGTAAAAAGCGATGATTAAAGATTTTTATGTTTTCCCGCCATTCCCTTATGAACTTCATTTCACAAATTTATTTTCCCACTATTTTAAAAATTTTTAAAAAATTAACTTCTTTATGATATAAATTTTATTTCTGTATAATTATTACTCTCATTTTGATCCATTTTTATAATTAATTTTAACGCATTTTATTTCAATGTGTTTTTTATTAAATATTTAGGTTATTTTATTGTTTAGTTGGCGATCAGTTGGTTTGCCGGAAATAATGCCCATTAAAACTTTCAATTAAATGTTTTATATAATTTGGTGTCTTAAAAACCTCTTTAGCAAAATATTTTCAAATTCAAATTTTGATAGCCATATAACTCATACTATTTTAGAACCCTTATGCCTAACTATATATCTCTAGTATCATATAAGCTCTCTTAAAATTTGAAATTTAAACTGAAACAGAGATTAATTAACTTCAATTAATACAAAGACTGTTTTTTTTTTTTTCTTTTCTGAAAACGGAAGCATTTTTAAAAAATATGAGTACAGAAAAGACAATCTTTCAGCAGAAGTTTTATGCGTATTACCGAATATTTTTTGTAATTTATGCACTATATCAAAGAATTAATCAATGAACGCAAATAATAATGTTTTATTTTGTTTCAATCAATAAACGCATTCCTAAACAATTATGAAGTTCACATTTTATACAGTCTTTTAGTTCTAAGTAATTTTATTCAATAGAATATTCTTGACATTCCGGTTTTAAAATAAAAAGGAAGTTTCTGTCTTCTACGACTAAATCAGACTAAATTATAAAGTTTTGAATATCACTATTTTTGGATAATTAACAATTTCATGCGTTTAAGATAATTAGTCTTCGGTAGTAGATTAGCATCTTTTGGCAGACGGTCAATGGAGTGTTTTAAAATCGCGCATTTTTGTAAGAGAATAACATCAAATTTTCATAACTCAATTTTAGTTACAATAAAATAAACCTTTTTTTTTATTTAAAGCGCTAGTGTCCCAAAAATGTTTCACTGTGTATGATTCATAGGACCGAAATTCTATTTAAAAATATAAAATTAGAAATTTATCAGAATATATATAAATTCTGATAAATTTCTAATTTTATATAAATTGCATAAAATAGTATAATTTACTTTATTTAGACCATTTTTTTCTTTTACTTGTATATACTTAAGACTAATTATTCAGAAATTAAGTGTTGGAACTCGATTAGAGTGGACGCTCTATATATAAACCATGTTTCTTTTAAACCCTACTGAATTATTGAATAAACAATATAGATATTTTAAAAGTTAATAGAAACCTTTTTCTTGCATTTATCTTTCAAGAAAATATCATGTTTCATGTTCAACTCTTTTCATATAGATTCGGGATGAAAATCGCACTTTTCTAGGTTTAGTTTGTAGTAAAAGTTAATTTAATCTTTTAATTTGAGCTTTTATAAAAGTGGCACATTGATGAAAGCTAATATTTCTCATGCACGTGTAATGTGCATGTGCAAGTTAAATTTTATTTTAATTTTTATTTATTTGTGCTAAAAATATGTTTTAAAAAACGAAAATTTAATTCATGCATTAAAAAACTGTTTGAACTGAAAAAATAATTTTTTGAATCTTAAAATGATGTAAAATTCCTTTTCGTGCTGTCACATTTTGTTAACGGCACGTTTGATGTTATTACGTAAAAACTCCAGAATTTCGTTTAATTTTATAATTATTTAAAATTCCTCCTTTGAGCACACTTTAATCCTCCAAAGTACATATGTGCCAGGTTTGATAGTTCCAGATAAAAGTGTTCCTTGTAGAGCGCCAACACTCGCCTTCCGCACATGCATTTAATTTTGCCGACGGGCTGTTTCTCTGTCTTTCAAGCCTTAAAAAGTTGTCTTCAAATTACTTGAAGTTAATCAAGTAATTTGCCACCAGGAATATCTAAATTAGACCAAAACAAAAATAGCTCATTCATTTGAATTTCAAGATATTTAAATATTGCTTGTAATGAAAAGGCAGATTCCCTTACAAAAATGGTCGTGGTGGAATCCACACATTGAAATGATTACAGTTGGATATATTATCGCATATTACCAGAAATTCTAGAGTCATATTATGTATGAAGATGAAATAATAAAATTAATAAAAATATTTTTAGGTTATTTTAGTTTTCTTTATCCCTTCCTTCCCAATACAGCATCATTTTGAACGAAACCTTACACGAGAGAGAAAAAAGGATTTCATTTTTGAAACCAGCACTGAAAACAATATAAAAATCAGTTATAAAATTTGAAGGAATTTTTTAAAAAAAGTTTTTTTTTGTAGATTTGTTTTTATATAATAAAATAAAAATAAAAAATAAAATTTCAGAAATTTCCCCGATAATTTCAGAAAATATGTTCACATAAGAATAAGTTTTAGTCTTTCCGAATATTGAAAGATTATCTTTTCAATGGTACCGAATTTAATTGCTGTACCGTTCTTCCCTAATTTTAACAGCTTTTTAAGAACATTTTTGATATGATTTGGCATAAATTTTTATTTGCTATAATGGCAATTAAATTTATTTTATTGTTCCTTTAAAGCTTTCAATATCACGTATTTCTTCTCTTTAAAAATATTTTTTAAAAAAATCTTTTTTTTTTGCATATTGACTTAAAACAGATTTTCATTATAAGATGTGAATTTTATAGACGGGAAAATATGTTTTTAATTAAAAAAAATGTTTAAAAAATTAATTCTTAAATAGAGATTGAAACATCATCTTCTTCTAATGTAATAAAATACAATTTACTCTTGATAAATCAGTTATTAAATTTTCTTTTCTATCTCAAGTTAAAATCAAGTTGCGAAAATTATTTATTCATTTTACGGCTAAATGAAATGAATTTTCAAAATTTTATTTCCTGGTTAATTTTAATAGATGCAAGAGCTACATTCTTAAACTTAACTTTTACTTGTTCCTTATTAATTCCTTTTGGATATAGAGATGGAGACTGAATTAATTTAATTAACTTAATTAACAATATTATTAACAAACCAACTGATCACCACAATTTTGTTTTCTCTTACATATCAATTCAACTGTTGTTAAATGCCAGCTTTGCTTTTTCCTTCTGTCTTTTTCTTTTGAACACCTCGGAAACCGAAATCAGCAGCGAACGATCACGAGTCCCCATTACTTAAGACAACTTTATTATCAGAAGAGCGGTTCTAACGCTAATAAATCCTTCCAAAGTGACATTATGATTCTTTGCCACAACTCTATTCAGCTACCTTATGTCTTATTCGATTTAATCTCTTTTTTACTATAAGATAAACACCGAGGAGCGGCGACTTTTTAACTTTATCATTTAATGGACACTTTGAAGTTCCATTCTAAAGTTGCTTGGAATAAGGAAAGTGATTATAGTGCGTGATCGGACTTCATAATGGAGACAGGAAATCCAATGAATTCTAAATGGTTATCTGGAGAAATTTCTTCAGCAAACTATTCGAAACATTCAATAGACCACCGTGCATAGACAATTTTCGTCAAAATGTTCAGTTTTTAAATGTTCGAATATATAATAAGCTCTTCTATTAGAATCCGAATGACAAATTCATGTAAATGAAAGCTGATAAAAGCAAAATGAGCTTTCCATGGTGCGCTTAGACAAGTGATATAGTTTGAAAATAAATTAAAGGACCATTCACTTTTTTTGATGAAATTCTTATGTTAAAAACTTACTTTTCCCCCTTAGAAATATAAGAATGGGTGTTTCTACGTGGTCTAAAAACATAAAATACTAAAAATTTTCTGCTTTTAAAATTAATTTTATTCAGTTTTAACAGTTAAAAGATAACTCAAGCATGCATGGAAATTTCAAAAGTTGCAGCAAATTGGAGTAGAAACATTTTTTTTCTCATGTTCATGCAATATTAATAGGAATTGCAATCTCTTTAAAATATAATATCGACTAGGTCTGTAATTAATAAAAAAATCCTGCAAATGTTATGGCACTCTTTTTCCATTTCTTCACAAGAACTGTCTCTACATTCTGAAAAATCAAAAATGGCCTTGGACGGGGAAAAAAATCATATTTTCAGAGTGTTTCATGCATGTTTTATTGCAGATGTTCTGTAATTTTCCTAATTTTTTTTCGCTACTTGGATAAGGATAAAAATGTGTGTACCATCATAAAAGTGTTTTCTGTGTTAAAAAAATGCATCCAGTCTTAAGTGCTTATAACTAAAGATTAAAATATTTTAGGTATATATTATTCGGTTAATTAGCATGTTTTAATTAGAATTTTAATATTGCATAAAATAATTAGCATGTTTTAATTAAAATTTTAATATTAGATTAAATAATTACCATATTTTAATTAGAATTTCTAGAATTAGCACAAAGTAACTGGCATGATATAATTAGAATTTTTAAATTAACATAAAATATAAACGATTCACTAAATTAATTCTTCGGAAAGTTTCCTTTTTTTAATACTTTATTTTCCGCTTCATATTTCTTTTGGTAATTGAATTTAAATCATGCAATAGGATTTTGCTTATTTTTTAATCTTTTATTTATTCCCAAATTTTGTCTAAGCTCAATTGTCTCGTATATATTAGCTCGGAGGAAAAATTTCAAATTTTTAATTAATAAAAAATTAACGGTTGTAACCAACGAATTGGAAATTCAATGCTCCTGAGTCTGATGTGAATAAGCTTGCGTCTTCAAGCAAATTTTTCTCTATTATTATACTTTAAACTCATTTTTAATGGCTGCTTATCTTAATAAAATGGAATGACAAAAATAACGAAAAGATGAAGTTGATTGTGAAATATCTTGATGTAAATGGACGTGAAGCTAAAAGGTTTTAATTAATTTTCATAGAAATTAAATTCTTTGCATTGAAAAATGTACATTAAAACCTTGCTTGTGCTTTAATATTTGAAAGAAAATTTTTAATCATGTATTGTATAAGGAGAAACAAAAATTTATTTGAAATTAGATGTTGGCAGAATTTAAAAACTTCCCTAGATCAACGTTTTTTTAAATTAAATGATTTTAAGGCAATTTATGTAAAATATTACAGTAAATAATTTTTCTATTACTTATTTCGACTTCAATTATTTACAAAAGTTTTCTTAAATAATAATATCTATATAATATTTTAAATTTTTTCCGAGTTTCATCTTAAATTAAAATAAAAAAAGTTCCATTGTATCAAAGAATTTTGATATCTCGTAGTTCATCAAAAAATTACAGATTGTCCCAAACGATTTTTAAAAATCTTAGTAAGTTTACTTTTCGTAAATTTTTTTAAAATAATTTTTAAAGAATTATGCCAGATTTAGTTAAACTTGTAGCAGTTTAAATATGTATTTACATTAATAAAAAGGAATGGAATATGAAAGTAATCACTTTTAATTGTGAGTTTCTATTTTCATCAATAATTAAAATAATTAATTAAAGTTTGAATAAATTTTTAAGCAGTAGGGAACCCAGAACAATTGTCAAATTTAAGAAATGTTTTTTAATATCAATCAGATAAAAGATCTTATTAATTAAATTTTGTTTAAATACCTGTCTTTCTCATGATTGGGCTTCTGTAAATTCTGTGTTATTACAGAAAACGGCTTGCATGGCATTGGCGTGCAATAGTTAGGGAATATCAACCTTTGGCATTAATTTAACCATTTTTATCGAATCTAGCCTGTCATTCTTGGCGAGTTCTTTGGCGATGAATACTCGGCAATAATGCAAAGTAGCACATTTCATTCATCTAGCTCAAAGCGTTTTTGAGTTATGTTTGTCAGAACAAACAAAACAATAGATGGAAATTTCCCAAAAATTTCTTTTTCGAACTCATGGAGCTCTAAAAGGAGCAGATTCGTTAACAATACAAATTCAAATGTTTCAACTATTACAATATATTCTTTATACTACGTTTAAGTAACTATAGTACGTTAAGTAACAAGTTTTGAACGTCTATATTTATTGTTTCCTTGCTTAATATTGCACACATGCAATTGAAACATAGTTTTTTCTTACCAATTGAAAAATGAACTATTAGAATTAATCGGCAAAAAATTTATTCTAAAATATTTCTTATACTTCATAACACTTTTATCGAAATTAGAAAAAAATATATTTATTCGATAATTTAAATATCAATAGAAAACAAAACAGCAACAGTATCAAAAGAAATTTCTTGCATTTCAGTTTTATTTATATAGGTTGTTTTCTGTTAATATTGGAATCATTTCGAGCCTGTTCTTAATACCAGAAATAATTTAAATGTGATTATAAAATGAATGAATTTTTAATATGAATTTATAAACTATTTAGTTGGTTTTTTAAAATACTTAATACTAGTCGCCTTCTGGCTTAATGGTGGCCAAACTTTTCTATTAGATATTTTATGTAACTTGGTTTTAATGATGTTCTTAGCTAACTAATTTTAAGTTACAAATTTTCATAGGCATATAACTCATACTATTAAATGAGTCTTACATCATTCTGTTCATTGCACTATATATTCCCGCACTTTTCAGCTAACTGATTTAAAATTTGAACATCAATATGAGATGGGAGTAATTGAATTGAAATTCAACTCAAACAAAAATATTTTTGCTAAAAACAAACAACTTTTTATTATTTTTTTTAAATATGGGTATGGAAAAGAGACTGCTTCAGAAAATACTTTTGCTTAAACCAAACACCATTTTTTTTCTTTTTAAATATGTGTAAGGGAAAGAAACTGTTTCTGTCTTATGTGTACTACAAAAGATTTTTTCGAATAATTTATACAAAATCTGAAAAGGTTATTTTAAAAAGAATTGTTTGATTTATCATACAATTCAATTTTCAACTTCAGAAGTATTTAAATGATGAAAATAATAGTATTTTATTAAATAATAGTTTATTTCAATCCATAAATATACTTCTGAAAAGAAAGATATAAAGTCTAAATTTTATATGTTCTCTCGATCCTATGAATCATATTAAGTAAAATATTCTTGACTCTCTAACTTTTAAATAAATAAAATATAAAGATTCTTTTAATAAATGTTTCAGCTTCTTGCGACCAAATCTGACCGAGTTTTGAAGCTTTGAATATCATTACTCTTGAATAATCAAAAATTTCATTATTTTAGGCCAGCAATCTTGAATAAACTCCGGGCGCTGATCGGTGTATTTCCCCCCAAGAGGTTATTAGAATTATCTAAAATCTCAGGTTTTTATAAAATACTGATATTCCGATCTTCGCAATTCCAATGAGTTTTTGTCGCAAAAAAGTAGAACCTTTTTTTTATTAGTTTCTCGATAATTTTAAAAAAAAAATTAGACTCATAGCACTGATGGTTGTATAAATATTTAAAATTCTGTATTCATCAGAACATTTATTGTCTCAGGCTATATGAAATATAATTATTTTCTTAATAAAAACAATTTTTTTATTAGATGCATATGTCTATTACTGAAGGTTTCAAAATTATGTATTGGTCTCCGAAAGATTGGATATCCTGAATATATAAACCTTTCCTTTAAACTCAACCGAATTATTGAATTAATAATATAGATACTATAAAAGTTAACAGAAACATTTTTCCTGCACTTAATTCGAGAAAATATCATGTTTCATTTTCAACTCTTTTCTAATATACACGTGTTAAAAATTAAAGTTTTCTAGGTTTAATTTGTAATGAGAGTTAACTTTAATTTGAGCTTTTGTCTACGCAATTTGAACACATTGATAAAAGCTAATTTTTCACATGCACTGTGAAGTTTTCTCATGCTCGTGCATTTTCACTGAGCTCGTGCAAGTTATATTTTATTTCTATTCTATATAAAAATGTATTGTTGGAAAATTTGCATAAAATAGTTCTTAAGTTGAAAATAAAAGAAAAATTATATGAAAAGATAATAGATTTCTTTAAAATGGTAAATTAAAAAAAAATTAAGGTGAGGGGGAAAATGTCCTGTAAACATATTTATAAGATTTTCTAAAGTTATAACAAACAAATGTCAGAATTGCGCTTTATTTTTAATTAATTAAAATACAAATTCAATTTCAAAAGAATCTTGCTCTAAGGTACAAATTCTCGTTTTCTAAAGTAAATATGTGAATAGTTTGGTATCACAAGGTCAACGGTCTGTAGCGTGCAAAATACACACACAAAAATGATATCTATTAGTAGTATAAATATTTATAAAATAAGTTCTCATATTTGTAAACATAATTTTGATCTAAACAACTTTATCATCCATTTGTAAATACCATTTTAAATGGTAGTAGAATGTAGTGTTGGGCTGGTGCTTTTTTACGATGTATTTAATTTAAAAATATATGCATGCAGATTATGTAATAAGACAAGAAAAAAAAATTGATTGACTAAATTTCTAATCGAAAATTCAAATTTCTTTTAATCGATCAGAATTTTAAGTTACCTAAACAAAACAATAAAAATTTAAAATGTGTTACTTTTAAAAAATTAATGCAGAACAATTTCATCTACTTAATCTTTTTCATTTTGAGCACTTTACTATTTATAATATCTACTTATTTCCAATTTATAATGTCTATTTATTTCCAAATTATAATACCTAATTAATATTTTTCGGACTCGGAGATGTCTAAATGGTAGTGACAAAACTATATTGAAGGGGCATTTTTTCTTTCTTTCTTTTTATAGGTGGTTTGTTCTAATTTTCACTTCCTTTCATATGTTTGCCCAATATTAGATGACCCATATTGCTTTTAATTTCACATTATAGTAAAGAAAGCCTAAAACGCACTTTTAAACCCATATCTTTTATTGATCAAATCGATATATACTAAATTTTATTTATCTTTCTTGATATGTTTTTACAACTTTTCTTTCATCTATAGACGGTCAAAGTCTATCCCTGAATTGATTTATTTCAAAATAAGATGCTAAAAATTATAAACAATCAGATTAATTAAGATTTATTCCGCCATTTAGGCCCAATGAGTTGGTAATAAAACCTTATAGTATTTTATATCTTTTTTTTCATGTTTTTGAGTTATCACACTGGCATGCACAGGAACAGACAGATCAATAAAAGGTCAGCATAAAATTGTTTTATAAATTTTTTTTCCTTGCCTTGAATAAAGATTTCATGCAGAAATGATCGCAAAATTATTGAAAGCAATACTTTTTTTCTTTAATGAAATGTAATTATTACAAATATAAAATTAAAAATTATCATTTTATTAAATTTGGAATAGTCTTTGTAAATAGTATATAAAAAAATAGTATTCACTCGTAATATCTCGATACTATACAAAATCAAACCAACTCTTGTCCATCACATAACGTTACTTATAATTGCAATAACTGCTTTAAAAAATTATTTACAAAAGCAGCTTTATAGAAAACATACATAAATTGAAGTTAAAAACCAATTACCAAATTATGCCCAATTTTTTATAAGCGAGCATACATTAGTTTAATTCGTAAAACTATGGCCGAAAAAAATTGAAAGTAATAAAATTAAAGGAGAATCCAATTTCTAGTTTGGAACAGTAGAACGTGATAATGGTCCTTAATTGTATAGCAAAAATAAAAAGTTCACAAAAAGTATGCTTAATATCATTGTTATAAGCTTGAATATAAATTCAGTCTATAAAAACAATTAAGCATATTGTATTAAAAATGCTTAAAAATATTTTTGATAATTTATTAAAACTGGAAGAAAACTGTATGGTATCATTGAAAAGTATTTTAAAATTTTAAAATGGTGTAAAATGCATTTTGTCCCATAATAAATTTCGAAATTTTTGACAAACAAAAAAGAGCTGTTAAAATTTTGATTAATTTTTAACTAAAATTTTGAAAACTTTTTCTTAGTGAGTACTTATTATTCAAATTCCGAAAAGGCAACTTCCTCTGGTTTAGCATGAATTTTGAATAAATAATGCAAATTAAAGTTGAATATATTATGGCTTAAGTCCGTTAATTTATTTATTTAATAATGCTTTATCCATCACTGTAAGCTTTGTATTATTTGAGGAAACGGGATTTTAGAAACCAATTGTTAAATTTATAAAATGAGTTAATGCCAGCATATGCTTTATTCTATGTCCAATCGTCTGCCTGTAGAATGTTTCGAACAAAATTTTCATCACGCTTATCGTATTAAGCAAATTATAATTGCATGCACGCTTATAATTGTTATCATGCAAAATGCAAATTTCATAGCCATAGAAATAAAATTTATCAAGCTAAATTAGGCAATTTACCCAAGATTTCGGAAAAATATGGATCGCGTTCCTTTTGCAAAGATAAAAGTGCCATTTTTAATTTATTCAAAAAGAAAAGCTTAAATGTTGACTTGTAAATTTGAATCTTTACAATCAAGAGAGTTTTGAAATTTAGATTAAATATGTAATCTTTTAAATATACAGTAAGGAAATAAAAATGGAGACGTTTTTATTCAGATTATTCCCGTTTATTTAACATTTAAAGTTATTTTATTTGCGCAAATTCTTATTACAAATATTAATCTTCAAGGTGAGTCATTTTTGAAAATAAAGTTTACATTGATATAGATTCATCTTATAAATGAAAATTTTTTGGTTTCCTAAATCCATTTTCCTCAACTAATATAAACCCTTGCAGTTATGGACAAAGTATCATTAAATAAAAATTTATACTTACTTCCGACATAACACATTCAACTTAAATCAATATGGATCATTTGTTCAAAATTCAAATTAAACGAAAGGGAATGGCCACTCCAAGACTTTCGCTTCAGTAGCATTCATTATTAACAGGTATTAATCCCTTCCGATTCAGAAAAAAAAATGTAAACCATGGGCAAGGTTCTGTATGGCAGAGTGCTCAGATTTTATTTTCCTGCTCCTGAAAATGAGAGTTTTTTGTTTAATGAAGAAACCCGAGTTTGTATTTTAGGCTCTTTTTCTTTTAAAAATATCAAAATATGACACAAAATTGTATAATTTCTGTAACAAGGTAATAAATCAAATTTCATTTGTTTAATTCGTTGAGTTTTCCGAATTATCTTTAAAACTTTTTTTTTTGAAAATATCATTTTTCCTTTCATAATTATAATAAATGTTTGGTGTGATTAGTTAATAAAATGCTGAAATTTTATTAATTTAAGTTGGAAATCTTCTGAGATTGAAAAAAAATCTATATATTTAAAATAGTAAGGAAGATCAAAGAACTAGTTCTCCACCCCAACTATTGGATTTCAGCAAATTTTATTTCATTTGAAAGCTTTTTAAGTCTAGATAATTCACCAATTATTGTCAGTCTCTACTCCCCCTCCCCTCGATTTTCAAAAGATTTCAAAAACACTTTAATGTACATTTTCTATGAGACGGAGGAAACCATGATAGAGTTCACAAGTTCCAATCTTTATAATGAATTCACCACTTTTTATTTTACATGAAATCTTGTGATTCCAAGATACATCATCAATAGTCTTATACCCATAAAACTATTGATAGGTTTCGTTTTCGAGAGATATCACATAATAAAACTTTGATAAAAACCTCCAGGATTAACAACTGGACTGATTTCACCAATTTCATTCAACAGTTAATTTTATCACATTGCAAGCATAGGCCAGCAAATGCAAATGCTCTATATTTACTGGTAAATATAGTTTAAAATATTATTTTCTTATTTTGTGAGAAGAGTTGTTAAACAAATTTGGTTGAAATAATTAGATTAATACTGTTATTATGGTGAGAGAACTGGTTGCTAAAGACGGCTTGTATTTTTTTTTAATATTATTGGAAGAAAATTTCAAAAGGAATTTTCAAGAAAGATCTTGAAGACTTATTAAATATTGAACATAGAATAAATTTAAAGGATCCCAAAAATTTACACGGAGCAATATAGCTAAATTTGGTTATTGTGTTATAAAGGATTATCCTTCTTTGGCGATCAATAAGCTAGCAAGGTTGTATATAATTTCAAATAAATGTATTATTTAAAACTTAATATTTATGATTCAATCTTTAAAGTATTTTTAAGTAGTGAAATAGTGAAAAAATTAAAGCTGTATTTTTTTTTTTAACAATCTTACATTTGTTCAGTTTATTGAATAAATGAACCTTCCTAACTCTGACAAGTCACATGCTTGACACCAAACAATTACAGTTATTCAAAATGTAACTGTCCAAATAATCTAGCTGTTGCGGTGATGTGACTTCATTTTCTTTTTCCGTTCTTATTCTAATTATAATTCCGTTAATATATAAAATATATTCAGTTAGTCCTAAAATATATTCCATTCTAATTTTCTTGTTCTAATTATAATCTGCACAGTTTACAAACTGTGCAGATTATAATTAGAATACTTCTTCTCTGGTTTTCAACAATGGAAAGATATGTCGCAATCAAATATTAGATGAATTAAAGAAAATTGATTGAATTAGCTATATAAAATATTTGTGAAGCAAAAATTGAAAAAAAAATATCAAAAATCCGGTAAAAATTGCACAACTAAATTGATATAATTCAAAAGACAATTCTAAAATTTTTAAATTATAAAAATCATTTCTGATCTCTAATATCTTCTGAAGTTATCATAGAAAAGCATCAAAATCTTACATAATTTTTAATTATTAAAATTTTTTAAAGGATCACTCCGAGATACACTTTTCATATTCGAAAGTATATTTGCGCCAAATTTAATAGTTCTATGTTAAATAGTTTAGTATGTAGAGCTCCAACGGTCTTATAGACAAACACACATATACATACACATTTTTCTTTTAATAGTAGTAGAAATACGTCAGTGGCGAATTTGGACAGTCTTAAGTTATAGGTGGTACATTTTCTTGAATCCCTTCTTTATCAAACATCATAAATCCCTATCGGCTTAGTCCTATGTCTGTTAGATTTTGAGGCCCTGTAGGGTCTAGGGACACGAAACGAGCGTCATTGGCATCTATGAAAGAAACCGCCAATGCATGCCAACTTACCTTATCACTTACAAAACCATTTTCTTTCTTTTATAGAAGCAATGTATCGTTTTCTGATAAAAAGGAAGCAAGAACTTTTATTTATATATTTTTTTCCTTCTGTTCATAGAATGTACCATTTCTATTCGAAATATTTTTAAAGTGATTTTTAATTAATTTCAAACTAAAAATTTGACAAGAGGAAAATAAATTTTTCAATAATATTTGAAATAATGAATTAGTTAAGGTTTGGAAAAATTCATCTGGAATAAAATTAATTAAATATGAATCGTAGAGTAATATTCGGAATAACAAATTAGTCCGATTTTTTTGGAAATTCTTGACGATTGAAATAAATGGTAGAATAATTGTAGTTTCAAGGCCGACCATCTATGGCGTGTGAATGATGTAACGCACTCAGATCCAACGACTCGAAAAGGCTACTAAGACCATAAAATTAAAAACTTATTTAAAAAATAGTTTTATATATATTGGAAAATAATATAATACAGGTTGGTGCTTTCAATTTTTTTTATGTGTCTATAATACAAATTCTAGTATGATAAGTGAGCCCTACTCCAAAAAAGAAATCCCGTGAAATATAAGAAGCATTTGCATTTCTTCCAATTTCATTTTATTTTCTTCTAATCCTTTATACTTTATTCCTTTATTATTTTTTTTTATTCTCAACTTGCGTGTAGTTATTTTTTTTTTCTTTTATGTTTGCTTTTAATGCTGAGATTTTGATTTTCAGTCGTCAGTTGAAATTCAATTGAATTATGCGTTTGTCTGTTTATTTGCGTGTTGGCATTTCTGTTATGCTTTATATTTGTTATTTGTGTATCTTATATTTATTTAGCTTAATTTCATTCATTTCTTTAGTTTTACTTTTAATTCCCTTTTAAATCATGTTAAGAAGTTATTTTCCAGAAAACTTGAATTGTTTTTTATTATTTTTATAAGCCTTGTATTATATATTTCTCGAAAACGAGCAATAGTCAATGTTCAGTTATAAATAATTAATTCGAAATATCAAACAGAGTGTAAGATTAAAATATTTATAGGAGATGCTGCAAAATCATGGTCTTAATATCCTCGATGATATTCAGAAATTTCCATATCTGGGTGATTCGCTTGAGTAAAAAGGGACAGTTTTCTTTAAATATTCTTCGAGAACTTGAGGATAATTCCTTCTGAATTATTATTCCATCCTGGGCATGGTAAAAATTTATAAGAGCCATTCAGTAGGAAAAAAAGGGATTCGCGTCTGAAGACAAACTTTCTCCCATTGGGAACATGCGTTCAATAATTCTAAAATCAATGAAGCTTTATAATTACGATACCATGGAAAACAGATACTTCAAAATAACAAAAAGTCAAAACCGAACCTACTAAAGTATTAACAGCTGTTCAATAACTGTCATTAGGACAAAAAGTCAAAACCGAACCTACTAAAGTATTAACAGCTATTAAATAACTGTCGTCACGATAACAGGAAATAGAGAATAAAGTTTGAGTCTAAAGGCAATCATATTCTCTCTAAACTGCTTTAGTAAGAGGTAGGTCCCTTCAATAAAGTGGAGGTAACTCGGTGACACGTCCTGGAAACTAACTCAGAGGTTCTCTTTTACATACTCATGGTAGTGACCGTTAAAACCTATAAAAGTGAGATTGGATTGGATTTTGCATTTTATACGCCAACCAACAAGGAAAAAACAGCCGAACATTGTAAATTATCCCAATAGACAAATCTGGGCAGGCTGTTCATGCACAATTCAAATAGCATCTCTAAGTCAAAAATAGTAGAGTGAAGAAAAAGGTATCTTTATTTTCAGCTGCAATCTGCGAAAAAAATTCTAATTGGTTCAAAACATTTCATATACAATTAGAATAAAATTGTGATGGTTAAGAGGATTATTTTGATGTAAATAAATTACATTATAAGAAGTCATGTACTGAATTAATTATAAGTAATGCCATTTATTTTAAATTTTTAGGTATAATTTATAATATTGTCAAGAAACCAGGGTTGGCAAAAATTGTCGTGAATTCTATTTTCAGTTTCCTAAATGCAATTAAATTTGAAATCGAAAGTTTAAACATTTTCAGACGACACAAAAGAAATGCTTAAACATTTAAAAAAAAAAAACTTTGATGTAAAAATATACAGGAAAAAAACTTTTCTTAACTATAAAAAAAAAGTTGTATTCCGAATTTGAGAAACCAAAATTTCTACAAAAGAGAAAGAGAGAGAGAGAGTTAGAGGGGAATTTAAATGTAAAATTAATATGTTCTTAAAATTATCATTGATATTACAATATACAAAGAGAACATAGATTTAAAAATATACAAATATTACTCCCAGTTTTAATTAACTACCGATATAAAGACAACAGGAAAGCATGCCCAAAACCCCTATCAAAATTTTTTGTAGAACTTCATAATGAAGGTGTAAAAGAAGATCAATTTGAGAAAATAGTTTTTGTAGAACGATAAATTCCATGCAAAAAAGTTTTAACTTAAACACACAACACATTGCAGTTTTTAAAGATCGACTTGGGGAAGCAGAGAGATGCTGAATTTTAAAGAATCGAGTCGAGCTCTATGCAACGAGGAGTATTGAATCGTATTTTGTTACATTCTGATTGAAAAGGATTATTTCATGTCCGAGTTTATATGTGTACATATATATATATAAGTACAGAAGACTTAAGTAAAAGAAATATGGCTCATAATCTTGATTCTTTTTTGTTGAAGAAACCCTTGTCACCACAATAATGTTTTTAACTAACTCCCTTCCGTGACTAGTTGCTTATTAATATTTTTATTGCTAATTAAGTATTTTGTGTAATTTGATTTGAATGGCTCCCACAATAAAATATTTATAAATACCAAATTTTAATAGACATATAACTCATTTTAGAAATCTTACACTGTATTAAGCATTTTTCTGGTTTTCTATCATCATTTTCATGGAAGAGCAATAATATTTAAAAATGGAAAAACTTAAAACAATTTCAACATTACTTATTTCATACAACATTACTACTTAAAAATTGAAATTTAATTTTAATTTTAAGTACAATAAAATTATATTTTTTTAAGTAGCCCTGTACTGAAACCTATTCATAATTGAAGAATAAGAATTTGGCTTATTTGGAAAAATAAGCCAAATTCTCATTTCTTGATCATAAACAATGGAAAAAAATGCTGTGATGAAATATTGGCCGGAACAATAAAAATAATTTTAGCTTCACTTCAGTAATTGAATATACTGTTATAAAATATGTTAAAAAATTTTTAAAAAATTAATAGAAAATTGAAAAAATTATACGACAAAAAAATTAGTATCATGAAAAAGTTATCATTACTACCATTTTGATAATATGTAAAAATCATTTTTGTGTTGTAATATTATCGTAAGTTATTGAGCAAAAAATTTCGCGTATTTTTCGATTATGAACTAAACATATACACCTTTATTACTAGTTTAGATGTTATAAAAATCACCATAAATAAATTTAATGGTAGAAAAATATAAGAAATAAGGATTTTCAGAGTAAACATTTTTATAACATTTTTCATTTTAACAGTCTGACTACTTCTTAATAATAAATCTTAAATTAAAGATTTGTAAATAAAACAACTTGAATATTCGACTTTTTCGTATACTTTTACAAGGTGAAATGTTCTGTCTTTAGTAATCCTATTGTAAACAGAAATAATAATATAGTAAGCAGTTATCTTTCCCACAACAGATAGGTCTAAATTTTGTCACATTTACAATTTTGAACTTAAGCCCACAAATCAGATCTCCTTTATCTATTGTATTGTCTTTATGATACATCGTATTCAAATACAAACAGGCAGAAAATCAACTAATCGGCGGATTTGATGAAATTATATAAAGAACTATAACTCTGGTAATAAAACCTGATGCCAAATTTCATCTCCTTAGTCTGTCGTGCCTTTAAGTTATCATGTGAATATGTATTTTCACTTGTCTAGAACTTGACTAAATTTCATTTGTCTAGTTCTTTGCAATATTGAATTATTTGTTCATAAACAGGCTGACATGATCGTAAAATTGTAAATCAGGCATCATATTGAATTATTTGTTCATAAGCAGGCTGACATGATCGTAAAAATGTAAATCAGGCAGATGATTGAAAAAATATATAAATTCAATAAAATTTCGAGATCTGCCATTTTTTATTCATAAAATATTTTTTATTTTTTTGTTCGAGGAAATAAAAAAGGACCAATTATGAGTGGAAATTGTACTGATCGATAAATAATGAATTATGATTTTTAAAAAATCTAATAAATATGTTCGATCTATATATGAGCAATTTTAAAAGGCAATTTTAAATCATCATTCATTTGATATCATCATTTGATGATTCAAATGATCTTCAAACTGCCAAATTCATTTATTTACTGATAGCTTTTATTTGCGTATTTCATGACGTTTTCAATTTTTCTCCGATCATTTGCAAAATCGTAAAGCGCTTTTAATGTTATACGTAAAATGAATTAAAAGATTTTATTTTCAACAATGCATACACTAAAGTCAGTAATATTTGACCAAGCGGGAATATGCTAGATGCACTGTGCCTAGTTACCTAGTACATTGATAATATGTAGACCATGAAATATTATCGATTGCGAAATCTAATGAAATTAATTTTCATGCAGTAGTCGCCTTTGTCAACCAACTGATTCGTATTGGTGAATATTGGTTGATTGGTTTACCAACTGATGAATATTGGTTGAGTTCAATTTCAATTATATCTTTCATGCATAGTTTGAAGTTTATGATTATCACAAAAAATATTTTTAGCATCACAATGTGACAGATAAATGATAAAAATAGATAATAAATACAGCTGTGCCTTAATAAGTTTTATATTTGTCCTGTTTATTGTTTACATGAAAATTCCTAATGGTATCGAATCCCATAATCTTATAATGACATTAAAAACTAAAATGTATGGTTAATTTATTTTAGATCGCAAATTATCTTTTGGGGTATTGTAATTTTACTTTCTGATTGTAAACTACTTAGGTAATTAAGTAGTCTTTCTTCTTTAGCTTTCAACAGCGAGAGAAAATCAAGGGAATAAATATTTTTTGAAACAATGTGAACTGTTTGAATTTCATTACGATAATGAAATCTATTGCTGAAAATTATGTAAATATATATATAGATATATATATATAAATTCAAAATTCAAGTGAAATCGTCGCTATAATTGATAATATTGTTAAAAAGGCGATTTTTTAAAAGTCAAAACAATGTAAAAATCAGTTTTAATCAGTAATATTTCCAGAAATTACCTCGGAAAGACGCAAAAATCTCACTTAATTTTTAATTACAATTTTTAAAAGTCACTCCTATCTTTAAACTTTACGTCTATAGATATCAAATTTAATGTCTCTTAGATCGAATAATTTGTTCTATAGTTGGCCAATATGCACAAGTCTTTAAGACATTAGAAATCTCCACTGGTAATAAACAGAGTATAATTTTTTTTCATTTACTGAAAAAGAACGAGCTCATGTGGTCTCAGAATTCTTCGAATGGCATATAAATTGAAGTGCATTTCATTGTGTATTATTATATGTGCAGAATTTTTTTTCATTCAAGTTTTAAGTTTGTGGAATCTAGAGGAAAAGGCCTTACAATTGATGCATTTCTTTGGAGGTTTTTTATCTAAAAAAGATTGTTGACTGCTAAAACTTTGGAAAGAGGGAGGGAAAAAAAAAACTCAACCATTTTGCTTACTTTTATGAAATGTCATATTTTTGTTCGAGAATCTGTGGAAATATCATACATTAATTTCTATTTGCACTGTTAAGTTATTTACTTTTTAAATAATCAAAATGCGTACGTACTCTTTTTAAATTTTAAAAAATGAAGTATAATAATTGTTGACTTTTTCTGACTTTCGGCATTCATTTTCCTTAAAATACTCATGCATATTTTAATATTTTTATCTTTATTTATAAAGATGAAAGTGTGTGTATGTTAGCACCTTAGGTTAAATCGTTTGACTAAGAGACTTGGAATATATTAGATTTGGAAGGTAGGAATGTGCCCTTGAAGGTGACATTTTAAAAATTCCAATTAGAATTATAAATAATTAAAAATCAAGAGAAATTTTGGTGTTTGCCTGCTATAAGTTTATTAAATATTATGAGTGAAAAATAGTTTTTAAATGATCTTAAAATTTAAAAATCATTGCTTTAGTGATACCAATTTTTCAACATATAAATAAAATTTCCATTTTTAATGAAATTTAAAAAATATTTGAAGCATGTTTTCTAACAATATATTTCACGGGAAATAAAAATAAAATTTAACCTGTACTAGCATTTTATGCTTGCAAAAAAAAAAAAAAAAAAAAAAAAAAAAAACTGTAATCAATTGATTTAAAAAAAACAATAAAAAATCAAATTGAAAATTAAGGTAACCCTCATTGCAAATTAAATATAGATAATTATATATATTAGCACATGTCTGTATGAAATAAAATTTTCCTAAAAAAAATGCAAGAAAAATGTTTTTGTGACTTTTAAAGTATTTGTGTTACTAATTCAATAATTCTGAGTTTTCTAAATCAAACATGATTTGATATGCACAGAATAGTTATCCTAATCCTAACAGCTAATTTTCAAACCTTTTAACAGGGATGCACATCTAATAAGAAAAATGATAAAAAGGAAATAAATAATTATATTTTAATGTATTTTGAATCAATAAATGTTCTGATAAATTAATTTAAATTTTTACAAAGACAGTTGAACTTATGAGTTTTATTTCATAAAATATTCTTGCTGCACACATAAAAAAAGGTACACTTTTTTTCCCATTAAAATTTATTTGAGTTATGAATATCTCAATGACACTATTCTATAAAAATGAGGAATGTTTGATAATTTTAAACATTTCATTGACTGCTTCGAGAAGAAATACCTATCAGAGTCCTAAGTTTATCCAAGACTAACTGGGCTAAAATGAAATTGTTGATTGTCTTAAAATAGTGATATTCAAAGCTTCATAACTCGATCAGATTTAGGCACAGAAGACTAAGATGTTTTTTTTATTTAAAAGTTGAAATACCATTAATATTTTAATGAATATGATTCATAGTATCTAAGGGCTGTATAAAATTTAGACTTAATAGTTTCTTTCAAAAGTACATTCCTTGACTGAAACAAAATAAAATATTATTTTCATCATTTAAATCCCTTTGATGTTAAAACTGAATTTTATGACTAAATCAGGGAAATTTTTATTGAATAATTCTTTTAGATATAGTATAAATATATAAATATTCTGTAGTAACATCAGTGCAGCTTCAATACTTAAATAATCTCTTTTCTGTACCTATATATTTTTAAAAAAAAACAAGTTTGTTTTAATCCTTTACTTTTCAAATTAAAGTTCAAAAAAGAAAGCTTTTGCATTAATTTAAATATAATCACTTCTGTTTCAAATTAAGTTTCATATTTTAGGAAATTAAAAGAATACATAATACAATGAATGGAATGGAGCAATGCTTCTTTGTTCGCATGAATTATATGACTATTAAAATTTAAAACTTTAAAGATTTTGACGAGGGAGCCATTAAGAATAAGTATCATAAATATTGAATTGAAACTTTAAGCGACTATTAATCCCAGCGAACCAGCTGGTCGCAGATGGCGGCTAGTATAAATTAAAAATTAATCTAAAAAACAAATGAAGCATTTTTTTTTACCGATGTTGTTGATTGCAATCTGCAAGGACTTAAATTCTGTAGTTGACAAAAAAAAAGTTGCAATTATGAAACAAATAAAGCTGTAAAAATAACAGCAGATTTTAACATAGAAATATAATAATAATGCTGCTCTATGGGATATTTATACGCAAATAAAATTGAATAATTTATATAAATAAATCACTTAGTGAGATTTAATGTGATATAAATTTAATACTTAATGAATGTAATTAAAAAGATTTAGCGTTATTTAAAACCACTGAAAGCGTTTTATCCTATATTTTCTCTTACGCTAACAACATATGGCACCTTCTGTATAGGCATCATTGTATACGAAACATAATCCGGAACTTCTTGATCAAACTTCATTTTGATCTTGTTTCGTTTTTTTTTTTTTTTTT
>JAPMOR010040132.1:582753-683815 GCA_026543865.1 Argiope aurantia
TTTTTTTTTTTTTTTTTTTTTTTTTTTTTTTTTTTTTTACTATTATGTTTAAATGCACTTGAATAGACAGAACAATGAGCATTGAATAAATATATGGATGTGATCTAAAATTTCGCTCAGGTCTAAGATTTTGGTGATAAAATCATGCAGTAAATTTCATTCCATTTGCTCGTTTAGTTTTTGAATTACGGTTCTCAAATGTAATAAAATGTGCAGGTAGACAGATTTTTAATAAACCAGTTTCCTTTTTTGAGTTACAAAATTTTCTTTTTGTATCATTTCTGTTATGGTAGTCGCAGACCAACTGACATAATTCCAATAACATGTTCTTCAAATTCAAAAAAGTGTAAGAGTGAGGATCCTCAGAATCTTATAACTTAATATTTTTAAGATCACAAAGCTTCCTTTTCATATGTAAAAAGAAGTGAAAAGAAGAAAAAGTAAATAGAAGTGATCCAAATCAATTCTGAATTCGAATGGAAAAGTAAATAAAAGAGTTGAAAATCAATTTTATAGATTACAGTTTTCCATTTCATTATAACTTTGAACAATTTGAAATTTGAAAATTTGTCTTCGATATTTATCAGGATGTAAACATCATTTTTGGTGTTTTTAAACAGATTTGTTTACCTCATTTTTGTATAATATCTTCCATTATTTTCTTTGTCTTGCGTTGTTATTTTTGATAGGACAATCAATTTATTCCCCAAATTACTCTTTTAGATTCTTATTATATAAATTGTATTTGTATCATTTAGCACATGATGTTTTTTTTTTCTTCTTTCCATTAAATTTATTGATTCAGAATTTCCGAATCGTGTTCCTTAAAAATCGGAGCACAATGAAAATATTTTAAGTAATTAATTCTGATATGCTATTGAATAATTTTCTAGAAACAATATTACTTTTTATACGAGGAGATTTTTCAAAGTCAGGATTGCTATGTACTTACTACATTTTATATATGATTGGTAAATTGTTATACCCTCCTTAAAAGGAAACGAAAATTTTAACTTATTTCGCTTAATCGAGAAAGATATTCAAATTATCATTATGCATAATTATAATCAAATTAAAATTATGATACGATAATTTTCTTTCCAATTGACTTTTAGATTTAATTCCATCTGATATATGTTATGGTGGTTAGAGATTTAAAAAAAAGTATGAAATGAAGAAATAACTTTTTTAAAATATAAATTATGAATAAATTGGCAATTAGTCGTTTTCCCAATATTTTTGTATTCCATCTTTTATTTAACATGAACTGCTTCCAGTTTGCAAAAATAGAATTTGTTTAACCTTTTTTCCATTCACTTCTTAATGTGATAGTTTTAAATTTTTTGCTTAGCTCTTCATTATAATGCAATATTTTAATATTTAGAATTCTTAATTGTTAATAAACATGTTAATGAAATTTTAATTTTAACTAGTTATGATAAAGTAGTTAATTTGAAAAACATTTATAACCATGAATTATAAAATATATTAAAGATCAAAAAGCAGAAAATAATAATAAAATAATAATGATTTAAATGTGCTTTTCTTCCAGAATTAATTACAGGCTTTTTTAATCGTAAAACGAAAAGAGCATGTTATAAAAGAATTAAATGGAAGGGATATCTTAAAAAAGACTTTTTGATATTCACCATAAATATTTTATAAAAGTGACGAAATTTCAATATAGATTATTTGATTATTTATTTAAAATTATATTTAGATTATTTCTATTTTTGAAAATTTCGAGTAGAACCTTAGGCTTTTTTTTTAGTTTCATTTTGACATACATCTATATTTTTGTTTAAAAATTAATTTGAGTAAGAAATTAAAAATATAATAAAAATAGAAGAAGCTAGTATATATTATAAAATACTTATTAATAGAATTAAAGATATCTAATGTGAAATAGATCATTTAATGTTTGTTCTTATATAATCTTAATCATATAGATGATATCCTAAGAATTCTTAGAAATCAAGAATGTTATTGGAAAATCGATTTTCGCATCTAGTTCCTCAAATGAAATTTTACATAAATGCTTAGATAATGTATATAAATTGCAAGAATATCGCACAGATAAGTAAGGAGCCTTGTACAAATTGCAGTGTCAGAATGACCAAACTCGGAAAATGCTTGGGGTTTTTGGAAGTGTAAAAATCTCACTTCTGTCGGCAGTTGGCTCAAAAAAAAAAAAAAAAAAAAAAAAAAAAAGAAAGGTATTTTAAGGGATTATTATTGTTGTTGTTGGTTTTATTTAGTTTATATTAAAGACTATGCAAGATAAATATCAATTTTTTTCCTAAAAAAGTTAATTTTATTAGGGAATTAAATTTAAAAAGATTAAAAGTCTGGAGATCAAAATAAAAATCATTAAATGCAAAATAATTAAATATTAAGCTCACAAATCAATAGGAGCAGGATTTAAAGCTACATTGATTATCCTCATTTACAAATACAATACTTTGTAAATCTATCATGATTTCTATTTACTTAAAGGTTCATATTCTTGATTTTTTTAAAAAAAAATATTTCCTCATTTTGATTCTCTGATAAAAAAAGTTTTATATAAAGCTTCTTATATTTATTTTTATCTCAATAAAAAATGCAATAATGAAAAATACTTTAAAAATATTCTTGATGAGTGTATAACGAAAGACACTACTAAATTTAAATAAATATTTCCATAATTTTTTTGACAATTTTAAACAGCGTATTTGTATATTTTAAAACTGAAGAAATTAATGAGAACGATTGTGCTTTTTCACTTTTTTGCGCGGTAATTTATCTTACATTATGATATTTCTTCTAGTTGTTTTTCTTTTGTTTAGCCTAGTTTTAAAGACGCTTTTTTTTAAAAAAATTATTTATCTGTGCGAAAAAAAAAAGCTCAAGACAATCCTGATGTACACAGAGAATAATAAGTAACAAAATAGTTTTAAAAAATTGTTTTACTCCCGATAATTTTAGAAAAATTTCATAAGTTAATAAATAAATAAATAAAAAGAAAATAATAAAAAAATCATCGATGTTTTATAATTATATCGCCATTTTCGTTTTCATCAGCGATGAATTCTGTTAAATACACAGGACACGAGAAATAAGTTTCGCGGAAATGCAGAAGTTGCCATTGATTTTTCTGAAATGAACAAATGGAAAAGACTCACCACCAAGTTCCGATGACATTTTGTGGAAAAGATACAGCAACAAGAATCACCAACAAAACCTGAGTTTGAGCACTGATCATTCTATCCTAGTTATTCATCCAAATCCCGATGGAATAAATTTTTTTTCGCACTGCTGATAAAATCCTAAAATTCCAGAGATTTTTGTCGCGTTTTTTGTGCAGATGGAAAAACACTTGGGCTTCATCCAGGATTCGGATCCTTCATCTCTGGGTTCGGCTTCGTTTGGGGGAGGGGATGAGAACGAGGGAGGGAGGAGCAGGAGGTAGCCTTCGACCAATGAGCAGGGGCGGCGGCAAAGATCAAAAGGCTTCGCCGAGCCTTCCTGCGGCATGCCAGAAGCCAGGGAGTATTTTGGAGATGAAGTTACTGGAGCTCCGTTCGATTTTAGTGCAGTAAATGGCGATCTTAGTTGGTCAGATTGGAAATATTCTGGTACATTCGCCTAAGCTGCTAGATATTTCTGTTTGATATTTTGTTAATAATCTAAATGAATAACAATGTACAATCTGAAGAATTATGATAAAAATAAGAGCAATAAAATAAATCCGATGCAAATATAAAGACAAAGTAACCAAATCAGCTTAACAAGACAGAGTTGCTATTGCTTAAGTGGACGGCCATTATTTCTAAATTATTTTAATGTAACTATACGGGTTTAAAATAGTGATAGCAATTCGATCTCTTTATATGATATAAACAGAAATAATGCCTCATCAGAAATTAACTGCATCCATGGTGATGAAATCCGATCAATTTACAGTGGATATGTGGGTAATTTCCTAAACTTAAAAATTATAAATTAATTTTGTATTAAAAAAAGGAATTTAATTATTATTCACCCCCCACATATATGTAGTTTCCACGGTAAAAAAAATCGGTTGGATGTTTACAAAGTTTTGATACGGAAAGAGAGTAAATTATTTTGTATAGTAAAAGAACGAATTTAGCAAACAATTATTGTCTGGTGAATATCAACACTTACATCGCACACCATTTGACATTCGCTGGATGACAATGGCGACATTTTCTAATTTCACTCTTTCACAGTAAAATATATATTTATTTCAGATTCTTTTTTAATGCAGTTTCTGCCAAATTTAGCAATGAATTTCATATTTTTCCTAATCAATTAAATTTTTTCGTACTAAAAGTTTTGAACAAAAAATATTGAAACATACGAAGATAAATTAATTGTTGGAAAAGAAATTATTTCTTTGTGAAGTGAATAATAATTTAAGCTCAGAAAGAAGAAGAAGAAGAAAAAATCCTAGCTAATAATCGGTTGCCTCCTCTTGCGAGTTTTAGTTTATTCTGCGTAAATATGTCATTTCATTTATTTCATATAATATTATCATATATATATTATATATCATATATAAAATGTCATTTCATTTATGAAGTTATGATATGAAAAGTTATAAGATTATTAAGGAAACCGCATATATTAAAAATGTATCTATCAGTAGTTAGATTGTAAGTTTATTACTTTTTATAAAACATATTTATCTTTATTACTACTTGAATTAGAAGTAGATATTTAATTTTTATCAGAACTGAGGATTTAAACATCCAAAGTTGGCATTTATATAAACAGAATACTTTAAAAAATTTTTACCTGCAATTTAAGTGAAAAATGATTTGATTTAAGGAAAGTATTTTAAGTTTAACTATGTAATCTAAGTTAAGACAACAATAAATTACTTCACATAACTAACAGATGATTGTTAAATGTGTTTCTAATTTATTTTAATGGGAATTATAATTAATAGGATGAATAATATATATTTATGATGAATAATAACAGAAATAAATTAATCGTAAATTAAGAGAACATCACATTCTATGTGTTCCAAACAAATGTGAATTAGAAAATACTGAAAGAATGATTTTCACGATGAATAAATCAAAATTTAAATAGGATTAAATAACGATAGAGCGAGAAAGATAATTCTATTAATAACAAATAAAGTAACCTTCCTTAAATTCCCAACGCTAAATATTTAATTGCATTATGTAGAAAGAAACCCACAAAGCGATATTTCTATACCTTATACTAGCCGCCTTTGGCGACCAGCCGGTTCGCCAGTATTACCGCTCGCTACAATTTTCAATTAAATATTTTAAGTAACTAGTCTCTTAATAGATTCTCAAACAAAACATTTTTAATCTTCAAATTTTGATGGTCATACCAAACTTATACTGTTGTTTAGACCGTTTCGTTCAATTTACTATATATATTTTGCTAATTTGTTGTCATTTCCGGTAAAACTTCAACTTTAATTTAAAGTGGAAATGATGAAATTGCAATTAATATAAAGATATTTTTTAATAAAACCAAGCGTTTTATTTTATTTATCATCTTTATTGTTATTTATTTATTATTATTACTATGGAATATAAGAATTGCAAACAGAATCGCACAGTATTTTAGTCTTATGTGAACTACAAAATATTTTTCATAATTTATGTAATATCTCAAACAATAATTCAACAAAAGTTTCTCAGATTCAGCATAAAATTCAGTTTTTAGTTTTGCTTTCAAAAGGATTGAAATGAAATCAATAATAATATTTTGTTCTGGTCTATAAATATATTTCAAAAATTATGAAGTCTAAATTTAATGCAGTAAGATATCATATTCTGAGAAATATTCTGGATACACCAAACTTTAAATAAATGAATGAATGTTTCTATTTTCCACGATCAACTAAGACTTATTTATGAAGTTTTGAATGTTAAAAATTTAGAAAAACTCAACATTTTCATAATCTTCGACCAATTAATCTTCAGAAACCTGCGCGCTGATTTTCTTTGAAACGATCGATGGAAAATCTAAAATTATCCTTTTTTTACTGAATAGTGATATTCAAATTTTCATAAATCAGTCACTTTAAGTGATTGATTTAGTTGATGTGAAATTAACTTCTTTTTATTTAAAATATTAGTGTTTCAAGAATATTTTGTTAATCGTGATTTCCACAGCAGAAGCTTTATGTAAAATCAAAAATTCGTTATTTATTAGAGCATTTATTGAATCAAGTTACATAAAATATAATCATTTTCCATTTAGACCATTTTAGCAGATCTGTGTCTTACTAAAGATTTACAAATTAGCTGCGTGGCCCTGATTTGAATGGATATCCTGTTCATATTAAACAAAACTTCCTTAAAATAAAACTGATTTATTGGATTAATAATATAGAGAGTGAAAAGATCATAAAATAATTTTTCTTGAATTTATTTTTTAGAAAAAATAATATTTCATATATGTTTCATTTCCTACAGACACGTGCCGAAAATTATATTTTTGCAGATTTCATTTCCAAAGATATTAAATTTATTTTTAATTAGAGCTTTAATCAATGTGATGGCAACACTTTGAAAAAAGCTAATTTTTTCCCATGAATGCGAAACGTGCTCGTGAAGCTTAAATTTTATTTTTATTTTGTACGAAAAAAATTGTTGAAAAATGTAGTTAAAATATTTATTTAAAAATTCATTAATAATTGAAATTTAATTTTAAGGTTAAAACATTGGTATCATTTAAAAGATAAATTTTTGATCTTTAACTTCATGTAAAAATCTTTTTTGTGCGGTAATATTTTCGGAAGTTATAGCAGAAACACGCCAAAATTTCGCTTAATTTTTAAATAAATAAAATTCTAATTAAAAATTTGAAAAAATAGCCTCCAGGTGCACATTCCCGAAATTCAAGGTATACACGTGCCAAATGTGGTAGCTGTAGGTTGAATGGTCTGGCCTGTAGAGCGCCAACATACACACACACACACACATTGAGCTTTATTATAAGTATAGATTTGAAGCAATAAAGTCTGGATATTCATAAAAAGGCTTTAAAGTATAATATAATATTAATATAATAAAATAATGTATCATAAATTAGAGATATCTTAAAAATCACTGGTAACCATCATGATGCATAGCACTGAAATCAGTGATAGTTTTGATAAGGAAGGATTTGGCGGAGTTATTTATTAAACTCTGCAGAAACTGCCAAAATAAAAAGAATGAATAATAACAGCAGAAATAACAAAGACGCAAATTGATAAAGCAAAACAAAATGAGTACATAATCCATAAATATGTTGCGATTTAAGGCTCAGAGCAATTTATTTGTGTGAAATAATTATTGAAATTTAAAACTGAAAAGGCATTGGGCTGGAACTAGATTTTCTTATTTCTAGATTATGATTTCATATTTGAAACATATTAATTCGAGGTATTCTTATTTGAATGATTTAAGCTGTAGGGATAAATTCTTCCAATAGTTTTTTTTTTTTTTTTTTTTTAGAAAATTGCAAGAATAATTTACATTTTATCAATATTTTCTTAATTTTTTTTAAAAAAACAAACGTCGAAAATTTGCTAAAGATCTTGAAATAATTGTTCAATTCATTTCAAATTTCTATTCAATAACATAATTTAAAATTACGAGTACATCCTTTCGTCAAAGGATAAATTATTTTGGTATTAGTTTTATATAAATTTGAATAAAGTTTTAGATCTTTTATATTTGCAGATTTTGAAAGATTCCACTTAAAAAGAGCATACATTTAGAATTTTTATAAAATCAGAACAATTTATGAAATACTCTATTACAAATACTACTTATATACTTATTATTTCTTTCACAATAAATATCTAATACTCTATTACCCTTTCAAGTCTACAAATATGTTATAATGTTTCCTCTTTCTATATTTAAAAAAGTACTCTGAACGTCGTCGGATACCTTAAAGAATGCCAAAAACATGGATGATTTATCTTATCGAATGTTTCAGAATACAAGTTTTTCCATAAAATAAATCTGCAGTACCAATTCAAGAATTTTATTATAGAATTAAATTTAATGTAGACAAGAAATTTCTCTGAGACCAGAATTCTTATTATCAATAAATAAGCTTCAGAAAGGAAATCAGTCCTTTTAACAAAATTCTAAATTCTTTACTCATAAATGTTATTGCATATGTATATCAAACATTTCAAATCTTTGAACATATCAAATCTCAAGAAATCAGTCAATATTATCTCCTCGAAAAATAAAATCATTTTATCGTTTTCAGAAAAAGTTTTAAAAATGCACTTATTTATATTTCAGATAAAATTTTAACTAGAGTTTATTTAAAGCCTTGTTATTATAGCCTATTAAAAACTTATAATTTATTTACATATAATCATTATAAATATGCAAAAAAGGTAATTTCACATTATTTTTAAAAAGCGTTATTTAATTATTAACCAGCTATGCTATTAAACGCAGTTTTTCTTTGGATGAAAATACTTACATGTTCATTTTAGTTTGGGGATACGCTATAAAAATATATATGCATAATATTTCTCATGAAAATAAATAAATTATTACTTATACCTTTACATAAAAAGAACATGTATTTCTCAAAACAGTTTTTAAATATGGAATCTTTTACAATAATTGCCGATTGTACCAAACGATTTTTTAAAAAATAAGATGTTTAATTTTTATAAAAAAGTTGATGAATGAGCTGCGAATCGGAATGAAGAATGGGCTTTGATTAATTATAAAAATAAATAATATTTATTTTAATTTGCCAACGACCAGGGCTAGGTTTACATCTGAATCGTAGTTTTATCGTGTCACATTTTGTTTAAATTAGTGCAAATATTGAAAAGTATTACTATTGTCAGTAAAATAAGCAAGAACTTTAATTAATACCAGTACTGTTAAGAGTGATACAGAATATTATTAGGCGTTTTGAAAAGGCAACTTGGCGATGAAAAATAAAATAAAATATCTGTATTATCTTTATTTAATGAGACTTGTAATATTGAAGATAAAACTTTATAGTGGAAAAATGACTTTTAATTTATGAAAAATAACAATATAATTAACTGCCATGAAATCTTGGCTAAAACAATCTTATTTTCATAATATTTGTTAGAAAAATAAAAATACTTATTCTCTATTTTCGATTTTTATAAAATACAAATTATTTATGAATTTTCTCTCTCATATATATAAATAAATCAAATTTGAAGCCAACTTTCAAAAGATATATATGTATTTTATTTGTTATTATTTTAAACGAGAATCATTTGTCATATAGTTTATAACTTAAAAATTCCTGATATTACAAAAATTGGCATGGTTATTTAAACGTTAAATAAATGAGTAAAAGTATTTAAAAAAGTCATATAAGGATATGAATGAAAAATATAATTGGAAATACTGTTAGTTATGACTTACGATCTTATAGGCGTAACCTCAGTAAAGCTACTTCCTCCATACGCATTCCCCTAACTCTGTATTTGCGAAAACTTCTCATCCTCCTCTTTCAGGGGGATGGTTGCTACATGACAGTTATCCTGCACGGACGTTTTATCGGGCCTCCAGACTTGTTACGATTATTGCTTTGTTATCTGATCCCTATTCTTTTTTGAGAATCCTCTTTCACCCAGAAGTTTGTATAGGTAGAAATGAATCACTCTCTAAATATGTGATTTTATTAGATTACTAGCCGTCTTTGGCTACCAATTCGTTTATTCCGAATATTGTTTTTTTTTTTTTTGGTTGTTAGACTTTCAATATGGGATGCATTTGGTTAAGTATTTATTTTGTTATTTAATAAAACCGAAAAATTTGATTTTAATGGAATTAATTTACTCCAACTTCTATTGCGCTTGCAAATTAAAAAATGTATATTTTCGAAATAAAAGAGGAAATGAAAATATCCCTTAGATGTTAATTTTCAAAAGAAGCATTTAAAAAATTCTTAATTTTAATGTAGGCGAAAACGTTCTAATGACTGGATTAATGAAAAAATAAACTTAATTCGAATTTTAGCATAATAAAAATATTGCTGCAAATTGTGCATCAAATTAAATTAAAAAACAACAATTTAAGTAAAGAAAATTTGAAATGGAAATAAAATTAGCAGTATTAAAAAAGTTTTTCATCAAAATAATTCTTTATGAGATATATTTGGTGAATACAATTAAAAAAATACTAAAATTTTCTTCAATTTATATTTTAATTATCTTCTGGATTTTTATATAGTGATTTTTCGCTTGTCTTGATAAAAAGGTGAATCAAATTTCAACAGGAAAGAACGAAAACTGTAGATTTATACAAACATTCATATAATTTATAAACATTTAACATTTTAAAACAAAATATTGGCATTAATATAGAGATATAGTATAGATGAGATGCAACAAGAACATTCGAAAATACTGTAATCTCATTTACTGTTTCAAAATTATAGATTCATTCTCAGAAGCAAAAAAATGCAAGATTTAACCAAAAAAAAAAAAAAAAAGGTCAAATTATAAACTCTAGGAAGAAGCCTGCATTGGGTTGAGACCGTTTTGGACGTCATGGCTGTTTGATTAGTTTAGTTTGTTCGTATTTTGTCCTTTATTTTAAATATTTGGGCCTTCTTTTTTTTTAGTTCTATTTTCCATTTATGTTTTCAGTTTCTTTTGCAATTTATTCTTTTTATTCTATTTATAAGACTTTTGTCTTTTTTTATTATGTATATTATTCTTATTTTGAATCGCATCTCTTATATTTGCTATTTTGCATTGGTTTGAGATTTTTAAAAAATCTTGTTTAATTCTTTTTACCCTTAAGTTTAATATTATAAATCTGTTTGTATTTCTGCTGTTTTTTCATATTCTTTGTTTTAAGTGTGTTGGACCACTTTCTCAAAGTGAAATTTATATGAAATCTTCTTTTCCGTTATTATTAATTGCAAGTTTTTGTCATATATTACATTTTTTCCAAACCATTCCGTTTTTTTTAAATACTTTATCGCATATGTAGTATAGAGAAAGTATAGTAATCTTCAAAAAATTCAAACTCGAGATTTTGATGAATCTGATTACAGAGTTTCAATTACAATTATTTTTAACAGACTTTTCAATCATCTCATATTTTCAAAACCAGAAGAACTTCGGACTGACTTAAACATCTATATTTATTGCAGTTTTGAATATTTTCTCTTTCTTAAAAACACTCCAAATGTCTAATTTTGGAGATTTTGTGGAACAACTTCAAAGAGCTTCTTCTCACACCACGATTAAACACCTGGGATATATGGATGACCATTTTCAAATTGGTCATCCATATATTGAGAAAAGTTGAGTTAAGTTCTAAGAAAATTGAGTTAAGTTCTAAGAACTATCGCTAGTTACGATACAACTCCCCCCGAAGAAAGTATGTATCCTTATTGGAGTGGAATGTTAAATATTATTGTATTATTCCTTGAATATTATTGTAATTGCTGGAGAAGCGGGAACCTGTCTGCTTACATTGCAACTTCTCATCCACTTGCTCCTGATGGCCCTCTGTTGCGATACTGCGTAGGAATAAGTGTTTTAATTTATCTTTAAATTCTATATTTTATCATAATAATGCAAAGCCAAATCAACTTCTTTGCTGGTGTTACATCGATCATCAAATCATGTGATTTAAATTTTAAAATAAATTCTTAGATATTTAAGATGCATTTCCTCAGTTTCTTAACAAATTATAGTTTATTTATGGTTGTTCAGTTCAATTGCGTAACTGATTGATTAACTTTTTGCTACAATTTATTTTTTTATAGATATTCTTCTGAAAACTTATACAGAATGTTTTATTTTTTTAAAAAGGTAATTGCTTAGAATTAAGTTTGACCCCAATTTTTTTTCTTTATATTTGCTTTATTTTTTTAGTGCTAAACTTGGCGCCTAAATATGCTTTTGGAAAGCTAGCATTTATATTTTTTACAAGCAGTCTTATCGGGGGCAAGATGACCTCAGGAAATGGGAAAGAAATCTTTCAAAATGGTGATTGATTCTCGCTTCAGCTGGATGTAGTAATGCTGTGACATCGAGTTACGTTCATTCTAATAGCGGGGGATATCTAATGCTAGAGAAATGAATACAGAGAAACTCGCGACAATAACTTTAAACGTACTGCAGTAAAGGATTAAAACAATTTTTAAGAACATACTTTTATTATTGAACTGAAATATGAAGATTTTTTTTTGTTTTAATCCCTTTTTAGTAATGCATCATTATTATAAATAACATGGAATCTTCTAAACAATTTTTTCCTCAAATTCATTTCCAGGTGGCGCCACATACATGGATCAAAATGTGTTTATATTAATATCGTTATTGAAAATTAAATTCTGAAAATATAAAAATATATATTCTTATTGAAAGAACACAATTATATGTAATTTTAGAACATATTATCAGGAAGATATTAAAAAAATCCATTACAAATTTCCATATTTTTAAGCCTGAAATAAATCATGTTACACAAAAATAATGCTGTTGAATGGGTTGATGTCAGCTCTTTGAAATGCATATGAACGAAGCTTTTTCTGCATGTTGAATTCATTTTTGGGAGCATACCAAAAATGTAAACAGCTTGTAGTTAGGTATAATATTGAACTAATAGTAATTCATTGCATACACAATATACAATTAATCTCTACAAGTAATAAAAGAGAATGTGTGTGTGTTGGCTCCTACAAGATAAACTGTTTTATTTAGAGCTATAAAATTTGCTACAGTGTATTGGAAAATGGAAATGCTCGTTTCGGAGCTATCTTTTTGAAATTTTAATTGATCACAAATCAAGCGAAATTGTGACATTTTATTGCTATATCTTTCAAAAAAATTATTGTCCCAAAATAAATGTTATACCATTTCAAAATTTAAAAAAGTTATGTTTTTTTTAATGATACCAATATATTTGTCCTTGAAATTTTCCTTGAATTTTTTAAACTTTTTTTAAAAATGTATTTTGTGGCATAATTTTTGGCAAAAGATTTCATTGTTATAATGAAATTCGAATCGCTTCCGATGTTTCATAAAATATTGAATTGTGAGATTTTTTTCATTGTTGAAAGCTAAGAAAGAGAGATTCGATTTATTATTTCTGCAGTTTACCTGAGGAATTGGAAAGAGAAATTACATTATCGCAAAAAGCAATATGCAAATTGAACTAAATTATCCGGACGCTTAAGGTTTTTTTTTTCCATTAGAAAGTATGAGACTTGATTTTATTAAAGAACAGAGCAATAAATAGAACAAGTATAGGCTATTAGCATAATACAGATTTAATGATTATCATAATTTGATGCTCAACTTCTTAATTATATATTATTATTATTATTATCTAATTTGATGACACTTTCCACTTCAGCAATTTTTTACTTTGCTGATTCAATTAAAAATCCATAGGATATTTAAGGTTTGTAGATTATATGTGTTTTTATTTGTATTGAATTAATATGGCGTCTTTTGAATGTTATAATTTTATCCTGTAAATTTGAGGAGCAATAATTCGAATCCCATATGAGACACGATCAAGACGGTTCAGGGATTAAAAATATTTCGTTGCAGATGTCATGAACATAAAAATAAGCATAAGAAATTAAATCAAATTAAAATTAAATTTTAATTTATCAATTGGCTATAAAGATGATTTTAGCACCATTTAGAAAACGTGCAACAATAGAGTTTTCCCAATATCTAATTCCTGAATAAGGTGGTATAATCTTAAAACGAGTGCTTTGAAGTTGATTTCATTTTGAACAACTTCAGTGTTCTTGAGAATAGTTTAACAGTTTCACTGTCGATATTGTATCCCTTACAGTAAGTCCAAGTAATACAGTCTGTGGACAAACTGATGCGTCATTTCAGAAATAAACCACGAATTCGGCTTTCATAGCAGCTGCTTCGAGCACCTGCTTCTTTACAAATTAATGCTTTGGGTGTCGTCTGGCGCGATCGCGAAGGGCTTTCGACACGGTCCGGCCTCGATATCACGACCAGAAGTGAGAAGGAATCGTGCCCGACCCCAGTGCACAGACTAGAGCACTGCACAAACGAATAGCATTAGTTCCTAAAATTGATGATTAAAAGTGAGAACGAATTTATTATGAAGAATTCCATGTACTACTAGTTGAAATTTCAGGTGAGATGATAAAAAATTAGAGATAATACTTTATTTTTTATTTAACTCAATTAAAAACACGGTGTAAGGCGTCTTTTGTCAGAATTTAAAATTAAGAAGTACTTCACAGAGGAAATCATCAAGATCAAGTTGCACAATACTTAGTTGAAGCTTTAAACAAGCCTCAATCATAGCGATTAGTATCTATTAATTTTACTTCAAATGTGAAAAGTTTCTTTCATTTGAATTAATAAACGTTTGCTTTGAACACCATTTCGGAAATCCATCAAAACATCAGATCTGACAAAAAGAGCAAATTTAGTTCTCACTTTATAACATAACTTATCAAGCACATGACTTATCAACTTATCAAAGTGATTACATGTAATCACTTTGAATTTTTAATGGTTCTAATTTCTTGTAACGGTAGAAATGAATGTTATATATAAATATATTAGGCGCGTCCAAGTATTTTAATCAGCGACATCTATTGGTAAACAGGCGAATTATCTATATAAACGACAATGGTTTTTGGTTTTACCAATTTACTATTACTTTATTGCTATCATTTTGAAAGTTTTCCATTTAGTATTATTCAGTTATTCAATGTATAAAGATTCCAATCATGGAACGTCCCAAATTACATTTTCGACATTCATTGCTTTTTTTTTTTGTTTGATTTGAAGAAATCTGCTGCCGAAGCTCATCAGACATTTTTAGAAACTTATAGTGATGCTGCTCCGTCATGTCCCAATTATCGGTTTTGGTTTTAACAATTTAAGAGTGGTGATTTCGATGTTAATGACAAAGACAAAAAGAATTCCAAGACAACCAATTGAAAGACTTATTGGATGAAAATGGAAAATAAGTTCTAGGAAATATTTTGATTGATATATATTGTACCAATTTTTCTCAATAAGTGCCTTTTTAAAACGAAAAAAAACTATCAAAATACACGCAAGAACCTTATATATATATATATATATATATATATATATATATATATATATATATATATACAAAAGTATTAAAATCAAGTTAATAGGAAAATCAAATAAACCAAATAAAAAAAGAATATATATATAAGGATTCCAAAACGAAACTCTCCTCCAAGATCCACGAAAAACAGCCTGTCTTTTTGTCTTGATAAAGTGGCAACCCTTCTTTGAATCTTTTGCGAGTTCGGTCAGTTAATTTTCTCCCTGCCAGAGAAGCATCCAATTTTCCTTATCGGAAGCCATAATAACAGAGAAGAGGGACTTACCTCCTCTGTTACAGTCACATCTTTAAGTGACCGACTCCTCGGATGACTACGCCGATTGCCGTGGTAAACTGGAGAGAGATTCTACAGCCTTTTATTTTTCTTTTCGTCTTTGGTCCTTATTTTCTCAAAAAATAAACTATGTCTCTAATAGGGGCGATCCATGCTTGAATCTTTTGTACGCTCTTTCAAATGACATTAAATGTAAACGATATGAAAATAAAACAGAATTTAGTTACAAACTAATCTATTGGGTATTAATTTGCGGACTTTTATGAGATAGTATAAATGTTTGACCAGAAATTTTATAATTTATCGAAAAAACTGGCAATGACATATTTTGAAAACACAATAATTTTTTTGAATGCTCAATTATATATATATATATATATATATATATATATATATATATATATATATATATATATATATTTTAAATGAAATTAATTACAAAAGGAAAGAAACATAAAAACCTATCTGTTTTTTACATTTTCTAATTCAAGTTCGTTCAGATTGACTAATGCTTAGTAATGGTTTTTTCGCTCATGCTATGTAGACTCCTGTTTCTTACCTGAATCGGTAGCAGGTAAGAATTCAAAACTTAACGTGCTTCAGAATGATGATTTAACGGTAAACTAACGATATTAGGTAGATGAGGAGCCTCAAAACCACTTTGTGTCATTGGATTGTATTCCCAAAATCTGCCCCTACTTATGTTACCATGATACGAGTGTAGCACCAATTTAATTTTGGTTCCCATTCAGTACTCTGCAATTGCAGGTTTCAATATTATGTCATGGTAGCATAAATGCAGATGCAGCTAAATGTGAAGCAATATACTCATTGTACTGACCATTGTCAGATCAGGTGACTGTGCTATCACCTTACTTGACTCAATTATTAAAGAGATATATTTCAAACAAGTCCTTTAAAGTTCTGTGCAAAAAGGACAAATTTCAGTTGACTTAAGATTTCAAATAGGACAAATTTAATTTGGTAAATGTTTTTGAACGGGGGAAAAAAACCCAATGAAAAATTGTATTCAATAAAATCAATTTATAAGAAATTATTCATAAGTAAATAAAGAATGAAGCTTATGAATGGTTTGTAAACAATATAAATTCGAACCATTGAATAAATTTTCCTTAAATTTTGAAGCATAAAGAAGATTTTATTGAAAATTTCTTAAAAATTTAGTAAATAATACATTTTTATTAATTAAAAAACGTTTCCATTGTGTAGAAGTAATTATTTTTTTCTGTTGGTATTTCCATAAATATTAAACATACTTCGAAACACTTTATTTACTTTGTTTAATTAAATTTTGAAACATTCTTTAAAAATTATTAATAAGTTTTGTAAAAAAAATTGTTTTCAGATAATTTAAAAATTCATTTGATAAAGATTGTATTTTTTCCCGACAATTTACAGACTTAAAAATCGTTTGGAGTAAATGGTTTTCTCATTTTAACTAAGAATAAGATTGGTGACAATAAGAAAATTTTGAATATTATAATATTTTGCATAAAATTATATTTATATAAAAGTAACTAAAATAAAAGTTGGATTTATTTAAACTTTGTGCGAGTGCTACTATTTAATAAAATCTCATTTCTTAGTACATGATGCTTACACGACGTAAACATTATTATATTTGAGAAAATTAAAATAAATTTAATGTGTTATAGCTGTAACCTTTGTTATATTTGAACTGCTTCAATTTTTTCTAACAAATATTGAAGCATATGAAAGTTTCATATTGAATATTGAATTTGAGTTTTAAGAATAATTTTATCTGAATATAAAATTATTTGGAAACAGATGATTTATGTTATAACTCAAAAATCGTCTGTAATAAATAAATCTATTCTTTGCTGCTCAATTGCTGGAGGAAATAAAACGCTTTATTTCGAATTCGGTACATTTATTATTAGAATTCACAGCTGTGAGATTCTTCTTTTAAATTAATCGTATTCAGAAGTTTAAAAAGACAGTTCAGAACGAAGTTTTTACATTTAGAAAATGAAATAAGTGATACAATTCTTAATAAAGGGAATCTGAAAGAGAGAACGACGAGTTAATGGAGCAGAACAAACACAAAGTGGAATAGTCAAGAAAGATAAGTGCATGTTTTATTTATTCTTTTTTAAAATTCTATTTATATAATAAAAGACCTATAAGACCTATATTGAATAAGAACATGCGAAACATGTACAGCTTTGAATGTCTTTTTGAACACAAACTTCAAATATTTGACAAGTTTGTTTTTGATATTGCATCCTATTTGTCACTGTATTTGTCATACAGCATGCGACTTGTGATTAATTGTATGAATTCATGCAGTTTCAAGTGTGACGTATTGAATATTTATGTTTTAACATAATTATTCCCTAAACATTGTTTTACATTTTATTTTGTGTATTATTTTCTTTTAATAAGTTTAATGGCCAAGAGCTCTCTGTAACGGTCAGTATTTACGTTGACGCACTTTGTTTTATTGTAAAAATAATTAGTTTCTGTATGCCAATCTACTCATAAAGTGTGTAAAGACCTTTTGGGACTTCCTATATATTTTTAATAAGACTGGAAAAATTGGGATTAAGAACATTGTACAAAATATATTGGAAACTCTTTTGCCTAGTAATTCTAATAGACTACAATACTTATATAATGAAACTTTGAATAATATATTGCTAAATGTCATATATTAATTGCATATATGCTACTTTTTCTTAATATCAATAGTATTTAAAATTTTCTTTTATCTACACTGTTCTCCTATTCTTTACTCTAATGGTATGTTTTATTTTATATTTACTTACATCTTCCTTTTTTTAAAAGTATATATAATACTTTTATTGTTATTATCTTATAATATGCTTGTTATTCTGCATTGTAATTTTTTATTCCGTACACTTTATCTTTTTAAAATTCTGTTCGTATTGTAGATTTTGGAGTTTCAAAATTTTCACATATTATAAGTAAATTTCATATTATATTTTATTGATATTTTTTTTGAAGTTATTAGATATGAAAAGTATGAAAGTATCATCTGTTACTCCACTACATATCCACTTTGGATAGTTGAGTTTCTCTACTTTGGATATACTTTTAATTATTATATTAATTCATCTATAAATTGATCCTCACGTTAAAAGAAAATATCATAATTTTTTAGTCTTTTAGTTAATTTACATAGAATAATTCTACTGATAAGCCTTAAATGCATTGTACAGTCCATTGAAAAATATTAAACTCGTTTATTTTACATTTTATAATTGAAATTATATTTTTAAAAGTTGTGAAAGTTTAAAAGAAATGAGATAGTTAAAAATTAATTCCATGCAATAAATAAATTTTTAGCATTTTATGACTGCATAAAATACTATCTATGCTGTTATTTGGAAAATATCAGTATTCAGAAATCAAAAACATACGGTCTGTTGGAAAGTTAATTTTAGAAGGTTTTTAGAGGAATATTATGGATGTCGATCGAGAATTTTGGTTGCATAACAACCCCCTCCCTCCTTCTTTTATAACAAATCACAAATAACAAATCAAATCTTTATATGGAATATATAAGCTTGGGATGATAATGGATTTTTGAATAAATAAGAAACAATTACTTATCATATTTCAGATGTACAATGATTTATCTAAAGGTTTTTTTTTTTTTTTGAAGAATAGACACCAGAAATTTTAGCTAATATTTAGTAGTCAAATAGAACTGTTAATAATGTTGACGTTATTCTATATTTTTATTAAATCTACTTTTTCATGTTTGTATAGGTGGAATTTTGAAATTGATTTTTTAACATTATTTCCACTTCTTATTATACTATATTCACACTTCTAACGTTTTTACATTGTTATATTCTTTTTAATTGTACACTATTTCCACATTTTCAGATATATAAGCTTGGGATGATAATGAATTTTTGAATAAATAAGAAACAATTACTTATCATATTTCAGATGTATAATGCTTTATCTATAAGGTTTTTTTTTTTTATTTTTTTTTTTTTTGCAGAATAGACACCAGAAATTTTAGCTAATGTTTAGTAGTCAAATAGAACTGTTAATAATGTTGACGTTATTCCATATTTTTATTAAATCTATTTTTTTCATGTTTATATAGGTGGAATTTTGAAATTGATTTTTTAACATTATTTCCACTTCTTATTATTCTATATTCACACTTCTAACGTTTTTACATTGTTATGTTCTTTTTAATTGTACACTATTTCCACATTTTCAGAACTCGATTTACTAATTAATCGAACTATATATTTAAATTTAGTTTCATACAAGTGGTGTCACTTGACAGTGAATTTGAGGGGAAAACTGATTTCTGTATTCTATAATATTTATAATAAAGCATTTTCAATTAAAGGCCAAAAAATAGAAAATAAATAAAATAAGAATGTCTATTCATTTGTATACTAATGAATATATACAGTTAAAAACTGCTTGTATAAAATTTATTAAAATTAAATTTACAGCATTTCTAATATCGAATGAAATTTGCAAAAACGCAAAGTAAACTTCAGATTCTTGATTGAATCTAAATTTTTCTGAAAATTTCTGATTGAATTGAGAAGTTTATTGCGTAAAATCTATCGATTATCAATTGATTCTGATTAAAGTGAGATTCTAACTGTGTAAAATCTATTGTTTATCAATTAATTTTGATACTATGATTAATATATAAGAATTTTGTGTTGTTGTAATGCATTCTTAGTTAACAAAAAATTATATTTCAGCAGTGTCGTTTCAAGTGATGTTTAATTTTCATTGTTTTATTTTCATATATAGCATTAGTCATTAGATTTCTCCCATAATAGAAAGATTCTGTTCTCAAATAAGTTTGCGTAACATTATATTAATATCCCAAATACTTCCACAGATTCTTACTTCACCAGATTTTTCTTTATTTCGGAATTGAAAAATTCTTCGGAAAATTGTTTCAATTTAACATTTTTCATTAACATTTATTAAACAACTAATTGTAATTGAATTTATTTTTATTAATCAATTTATTGTGTTGCATTTTTTATCTTTAATTTTAATTCAGTGAATCGGAAATGATATCGATTTTTTTGTTTATTTTAAAATTATAACGACAAATTTAGATATTATGAAATGAGAAATGAATCTTTTGCGTGGGAATAAGATACAAACTTACAATAATTAATACTATAATAAAAAAATATTTTTAAAAAATAAAGAATTTATTAGAGAAACTCATCATTGTACAATATCGTCTTTAATTAAGCAATCTTTATATTATCAACAATATACAATCTGCAGCACTGAGTTTTTAAAATAAGTAATTTGACAATTCTCAGGATCTACTCGCGGATAAAATAAATTACAACGAAGCCATTTCAAATTTCCTGAGTGAAAAGATTTAACTTCCATCCTGTTAACTCGATTGATATAAGATGATTAAACTAAGATAGAGGAGTAAAGTTGTTGCTATTGATCATTTTGAAAAGCAACAGATTATTTAACCTGCCTGCGTTTAATTCCTACATAAAACAAAAAATACATAATGATAAAAAGACCCAATGCGTGGGAGGAGTTTGGGGAAGTATGTAGACTCGCTGGTTTTTATCTCCCGCTTCAGCTTGTAAGGATAGTGTTAATAATATGAGAAACAAAATTTAACCTTGGAATTATTGAGCATATATAATAAAAATACTTCTATAACAGATCATATTAAAGTGAGAGTAATAAGAAGGGGGGAAAAGTAATCTTTCTTAATGAATATCTACTTTAAAGACTGGTATTGGAATAATTTTAGTTCTAATTTGAAGGTGCGGGGAAATATAATTATAGTGTAAGTACTAAATTTTTTAATCTTTAATAAATATTATAATTAACTTCTTAAGTAAGATGGACCTTTTCCCTTTAATTTATAATGTTTTAAGCTTTTTAAACTCCCCACTTTGCATACATAGAGAAGTAAGGACACATGTCGTTAATTTTTTTAATGTCCTCACACTCAAACAATATCATTTTAGAAAACCCTCAGATGCCTTTAAGAATAGAATATTTTCAAGATATAAATAAAAATAGTAGGACTGTTGCAAAAGTAAACGTAACCAATAAAAGAAAACATTGGTATCTAATAATGATTACATTATTGTGATTATTGTCATGTTTTCATAAATAGAAATATTTTTAAATTATATATTTTAAATATGTGATTACAGTTTTTTTTATTTGATTCATATATTGCAAATTGGAGACAATTTAAACCTTAAATTCAAATAAATACATTTTATTTAATAATATAATTTGTTTTAACATATTATAAATAATTTTTCTCTGTCGATCTTTTATTGCCTTTTTATCAATTTGGGTCATTGTGAGATATATAATGAAAAAGAATTCGCCGATTAGTTTCCAAGAGGAGAAGTGAAATTCTATCAATAAGAAATACAAAAAATGTAGTAATTTATATTCACAAAGTAAAGTTTTAACTGTTAGAACATCTATAATAATATAATTTCGATATAAGAGTCTCTAAGGAAAATGTAAAGAATAAATTAGTCTTCTAATGAAGAAGTAATCAACATTATTTTTTAAAGTACCTTTTAATAAAGAAATATCTTTTAAATTTTAAATTAATGAAGGAATAAAGCAACATTAAAAATGTTTTTACTAAGCTATTAAAATGGAGAAATTTTTACGTTTTAATACTCTTATACTTTTCAGTTTTTAATTTATAAACATTATGGAATCTTAAAATCAATCTTATTTAAAAGCATAACCAAATAAAGCCATTAATCTATTCTTATAATAAAGCTCAATGTGTGTGTGTGTGTGTGTGTTGGCGCTCTACAGGCCAGACCATTCAACCTACAGCTACCAAATTTGGCACGTGTATACCTTGGAGGCCGGGAATGTGCCACTGGGGGTTATTTTTTCGAATTTTTAATAAGAATTTTATTTATTTAAAAATTAAGCAAAATTTTGGCGTGTTTCTGCTATAACTTCCGAAAATATTACCGCACAAAAAAGATTTTTACATGAAGTTAGAGATCAAAAATTTATCTTTTAAATGATACTAATGTTTTAATCTTAAAATTAAATTTCTATTTTTAATGAATTTTTAAATAAATATTTTAACTATGTTTTTCAATAATTTTTTTCGTAAAACATAAAAATTAAAATTAAGCACGTTTCGCATTCATGGGAAAAAATTAGCTTTTTTCAAAGTGTTGCCATCACATTGATTAAAGCTCCAATTAAAAATAAATTAAATATTTTTGGAAATGAAATCTGCAAAAATATAATTTTCGGCACGTATCTGTAGGAAAGGAAACATATATGAAATATTATTTTTTCTAAAAAATAAATTCAAGAAAAATTATTTTATGATCTTTTACACTCTCTATATTATTAATCCAATAAATCAGTTATATTTTAAGGCAAGTTTTGTTTAATATGAACAGGATATCCATTCAAATCAGGGCCACATAGCTGATTTGTAAACCTTTAGTAAGTCACATATCTGCTAAAATGGTCTAAATGGAAAATGATTATATTTTATGTAACTTAATTCAATAAATGCTCTAATAAATAACGAATTTTTGATTTTACATAAAGTTTCTGCTGTGGAAATCACGATTAACAAAATATTCTTGAAACACTAATATTTTAAATAAAAAGAGTTAATTTCCAATCAACTAAATCAATCACTTAAACTGTCTGATTTATGAAAATTTGAATATCACTATTCAATAAAAAAAGGATAATTTTAGATTTTCCATCGATCGTTTCAAAGAAAATACGCCAATCAGCGCGCAGGTTTCTCAAGATTAAATGGACTAAGATTATGAAAATGTTGAGTTTGTCTAAATTTTTAACATTCAAAACTTCATAAATAAGTCTTAGTTGATCATGGAAAATAGAAACATTCATTCATTTATTTAAAGTTTGGTGTGTCCAGAATATTTATCAGAATATGATACCTTACTGCATTAAATTTAGACTTCATAATTTTTGAAATATATTTATAGGCCGGTACAAAATATTATTATTGATTTCATTTCAATCCTTTTGAAGGCAAAACAAAAAACTGAATTTTATGCTGAATCTGAGAAATTTCTGTTGCATTATTGTTTTAGACATTACATAAATGATGAAAAATATTTTGTAGTTCACATAAGACTTAAATACCGAGCGATTCTGTTTGCAATACTCATATTCAATAATAATAATAATAAATAAAATAAAACCCTTGGTTTTATTTTAAAATATCTTTATATTAATAGCAATTTCATCATTTCCACTTGAAATTAAAGTTGAAGTTTTACCGGAAATGATAACAAATTAGCAAAATATTTATAGTAAATTGAACGAAACGATCTAAACAACAGTATAAGTTTGGTATGACTATCAAAATTTGAAGATTAAAAATGTTTTGTTTGAAAATCTATTAAGAGACCAGTTACTTAAAATATTTAATTGTAGTTACTTAAAATTGTAGTGAGCGGTAATACTGGCGAACCGGCTGGTCTCCAAAGGCGGCTAGTATGGAATAAAACTGAATTATTTTAGCGAATTAATTGATAATTAAATTTCAAAAATATTTAATAGTGTATTGGCATAGAAAATACACAAATGTTTAAAATTTGAAAACTCTATCAAGTCAGAGCCTGTGTGAAGATATCAATTACCATATCTTATCTTAATAAATATGAAGCAAGATAAATTAAATAAAAGACTTATAAATTCTACTTTTAAAAAATGCATTGGATTTTTGAAGTATTTCTAAACCGCATATTTGCATAAGACTTTAATGGCTGATTCAACCACGCTAACATTAAAAAATCTCGGAAAATTCTAAACATTTTTTTTTTTTTTTTTGCATCAGCATTTTTACTCCAACCTCGTCTTGTCCACCTTCCTAATTAAGTTTTTGTACGCACGCAAATCAGCATCAGGGGGGAAAAAAAGATTTGATTTCCACCTGTGCTCGACCTTTCGCACGGGCTCCTTTCTGGAGATGATTGAATTCTTGCGAGGCGACAGCAAAAGAGTTCCGTGTGGGGACCACCGAGGAGGTAATGACGGGGTGATCGCTCGCCCGAGGAATGTATTCATTAAGACCTCACACCACCACAGCTATTAATGGAAGAGGAGGGAGTGACATCGCGCATTGTTAAGGCGGCTGAAAAAACACCCTTTAGCACATTCCCCTGTTGCTAAATTTCCACCGGGAGACGAAAATGATACGATCAAATGGTTCATTCTCTTTACTTTCACGCATATGAACTGCAGCGACAAGAAAATTTATAAATGCAAAAAAAAAAAAAAAAAAAAAAATTGAACAATGAGATTTTGATGAATTTTCTCTTTTCAGACCTTCCCAATTTCGTAAGATCATTTTTCGAATCATGTCTGTCTATCTATCAACACAATACCTCTACCTAAAGAGACCTAAGAGCAGAGTGCCAGACAAATAAAATTTGGTATGCAATCTTTCAATCAAAATTGGAAATTTCTGTTAAATTTTGGACGCAAACTTGTATGTTTACTCATTCTATTACGTATAAACAAGATTTAAAAACAACAACAACAAAGGATTGAAACTTGATTTATGATTTATCACCAAGATCGTCGATCTACATAACATTTAGATTTGAATTAAATTCGTGAATGGGTTAGCCGTATATTCGCAATTATTGTGAGTTTCAAAATTCAATAAAGCAATGACATAGAAAGAAGCAATTTGGTTTATATGTTGGATTTGGACACCAGATTTGTATCATATTTTGTCTTCAATCCATCAACAAGAATTCTTTAAAATTGCCTACTTGGTTTCCTTTATTACACCACGAAACTCTGGTTGATTTTTTTTATTGATGAATACCTCCATTAAAGAATACTATTAAATTTAAATCATAGAATTTGATAGATACATTTGATTTGGCCATTGCAAGTATAGAAATCCCGTCTTGCGAGGAATTTTTACTTTGTTAACGGCAGTATCAATCGTATTAGTTTCATCCTCACACAGTTTATCTGAAAAACAACGAAATCTATACTAATTATCATTTTTCAGGTCTCGGTGATGTGGCGCATTAACAGAAATGATAGTTTTATTTCGTTAAATTTGAGGGGGGGAGTGAATGTTTTGCCATAAACTTCAGAAGAAGTAAAAACTTGCCCTTGAAGATTAATTGCTTTTTATATAAAATAGAAAAGACAATTATATCTTCCTCCTGCACATTGGCTGGATGCCAAATATTTTTTTTTTCTCTGCTTGTTCAGTGAAACATTCTTTCTCTCATCTGATTGCTATTTGTTATAAATAAAATATACTTTAAATCTCCTTGCCTTAATAATGTCTTTATAAGTTTAAATATAGAATGCAAAATTAATTGGAAATTAATCTTGTTTTTGCATAGCACATTAGGATAGTTAAATGCAGCGGAAACAGAGCATATTCTACTCTAAAAAAAAAGCTGTTACATATAAAATAATAATAATAATAATAATAAAAATTAAAGACTATAAAATTTGATTTTTCAACATTTCATGTGAACGCTAATTTTAACACTACATTACCGCTCTAGCTGCGCAGTATGGCCAAGAATGGCTCTTGCGCCAATAAACCCAACAACAACCGCCCTAGCTACCATATATTTGCAATTTAATATTAATATATAATGATCCCAAATGAAAGGATACAATAAATTGGTTAGAAAAGGGCGAATCAGAATTACGATTCTGCAACACATTGTTAAGAACAGCTAAAATAATTGCAGTGAAAACTCTAAAAGGAAACATTTGCATTGAGACAGAGTTAAGACGCACAAAACTAGGAAAATTCTCGATCTACCAACAAAATTTCGCTAAGAAGTCCTCAAATAGGCTACATATATCCCCGATATCTCGCCATGTAAGGGCCATATCTTCGGTCCTCGTAAGAAAATCACAGCAAGGTGAACAGTTCACATGCGAGAAGGAAGTAAAAGATACCGTGGAGCATTGGATTTGCCAGTAGCCAAATAATTTCTACATTGAAGCTATCCTTTCATATCCTTTCTGAATACAGGGAAGGAATGCCCAGAATAAGTGCATTGGGATAGATAGTAATTATTTGAAGGTATCATGTTACGAGTGAATTAGAATATCTTTTGCTGTAACCGGGCCCAATTTGCATTTGCATAATTTTTGCTTTAATTCACTAAGTTTAGGAAATTCTTGAAAGTCGAAGTTGTGAATTTCTACATTCAAGCTATCCTTTCATATCCTTTCTAAATGCAGGGAAGGAATGCCCAGAATAAGTGCATTGAGATTGATAGTAATTATGTGAAAATATCATGTTACGCTTGAATTGTAATTAGAATATCTTTTGCTGTTGCCCAATTTGCATTTGCATTTGCATAAGAGAAACATTTCTGCTTGATTCACTAAGCTTAGAAAACGTTTGAAAGTCGAGTTTGTGAATGGAATCAATTTATGCTCATGTGATATGTGAAATGAGCAGCCATGAATGTAGTTTTGAAACCTAATAAGTATCCTGAAGAAGGGCAGCGAATATTACGAATAAGCACAATATAATCGTAAGTATTCAAGTTGTTGCGTTTCTCACAAGATTGCAGGTTATATAAATCGACTTCCTTAACGATTCTAATTTAAAATATTAAATATGATATTCTGCACTGTGTCTGCAGCAATGAAGGATTTACACGTTTTGGGGGAGGGTCTAGGAAATCTAAAATGAAAATGGCCCTCTTTTAATAAATGGGTCGACTTAGTTTCACATTTTAACATATTTTGAATTGTACCAACATATTTTAAATTTATTTTCGATTGATTTTTTTAAATATTATTTAGTAACTTTGTGGAAATTTCTTTTTTAATTTATTTGTTGCATTCAAGACTGCTTGGCATCCACATCTGTACGCATTATTATTGAAATTATATTATTGAACTTAGTCAAAAGATGGGAAAGAAAGAAATTTAACAAAATTTAGTTGACTGACTTGAAGTTTGATTAGTTTCCTATAAATAATTAAATGGAACAGCATCTTCATCAACCTTAAAGAATAAATTAAGTAGGTTCATCATATGGCAATGATTAAAGGTCTTTATTTATTATTACACCGAAAATTTTGACTTCTGTCAGACCAGCGAAAATTTTACACCTGACAGAATTTTTATACCACTTAAAGATTCCAAAAACGAGATCTAGGAAAGTGCATTAATCCATAATTTCTAGAATACTCCATTTATTATGTTTGTAATATTTTCATATAATTTTCAAAAATATCCTGAAAGATTCGATTTTCGATTCAATTTAAATGCTTTATGGTAATGTTGCATATGTAAACTGAAAAATTCAGACTCCTTATATATCAATCAACAAATAATATTTTAGAAGTTATGAAATTTAATTCATTTTTTCGTGAGTCTGGTAGAGGGAGGGGGTTAAAAAGAGAGAAATGTTGGGAGTCCGCATTCCGAAGGCGTGAGGCCTCTCGTTCTTAGCGTGTGGTCCTGGCTAAATAGAGTTACTTTCCGACACCTCCAAAGACTCCATAATTGCTCCTGCTCCGAGGGTTGCCCTTGGCGATATAATACGTCTGATGAAAACCGCAATAACATCATTTTCCCGCCAAGACATGTAAGCCTTTAACACTTTAATAATACGAAATCTTAGCTGTGTAGTAAATTTAGGACTTGATTGGTCAAATGTCGAGGCACAAAATGTATGCTCGATTTCTTCATTAAGCTAATCCAAAATGCGTCATGATGTGAATGGGATCATGATGTGTTGAATATTTCTGGTGCGCAAAACGTATGCTCGAATTCTTCACGAAGCTAATCCAAAACGTGTCATGATGTGTAAGCGAGTGGCGGATTTACACATTTTTTTTTTTTGGGGGGGGGGGTATAGGAAATCCATAATGATAATGGTCCTCTTTTAATAAATTGATGGACTTAGTTTCACATTAAAACATATTTTTAACTTTACCACATCTTTATAATTTATTTTCGGTTCCTTTTTTAAAATTATTTATTAACTATGGGAGGGTTTTCTTTTTCATTTATTTATTAGCATTCCAGACTGCTTGATATCCGCATCTGTACATATTATTATTGAAATTATACTATTGGTGTTACGTCATGTTCATTAAAAATTCTTGCATCAAATATAACTTTTTCTTTCACCATTTCATCGATCATCATCGATTTTACATCATGATCTAATATTCAACACAAAATGCATACACGCATCATATTTGGCTTCATGTGACTCATAGCACCGGCGTTGGCCTCGACAATAACTTGCTCCCTTATCGTTACACCTCTGTCAATGGAGCAGAAATTACCGTGTTTTACTGGTTCAATGAAAAAAACCACCACATAAAAATTAAATGAACTTAAATATAGATTTTAATTTACATAAAAAAAGGAAGGAAAAAGAATTTAATTTTTGCCCCGAGAGGCAATCTCCAATAAGAGATTCTGTAGATGCGCGAAAATTTTTCGCATGAAATATTGCTTTTTCTTTCACTAATTTAAAAGCAAAAGTTTTAAATTAGTGAAAATAAAGCTCCGATTCACGGTGCCATAACAAAAGCTGAAGGGAAAAATCGGTGGATAATCGATAATAATTAGATTGAAAGACAGAAAAAAAGTGAGTTTGTTCATATACTGTTTGAGGTTCTCCAAATATAAAATTACTAAACAAAATGTAATAAAAGAACAATTTTAAGAATAAACAAGATTATTATTTTTCTCTGATTGTAAAAAAATAATAAATAAATAAAAAAAAACACTTAAAATGGCATTTTATAAAATACATTCGAGGTGGAATTCTGAATAGTTCAGCTTGAAATATTTTAATTAAAAGACAAATCAAAGTGATTGAGTATACCGAATGTCAGTTTATGGATTACGAATTAAGGAGCTCTCGGCAACTATAAATATTTTTTTTCCTTCAATGAAGAACAAATTTACTTAGTGTTGTAGTAGTTGGATATAAACTGAACATAAATTGGAATTTCTAAAATATTTCCATGCTTAGTAATTTTTAAACATAGAAACATAAACACAAAAGTTTTTTTTTAATAAGTCTTTTTTTCTATAGGGATTATTTTTTTAATTGTTAATTTTTTCTTTCTTTCTTTTAAATTCTTTTAAATTAATCCCAAAATTTATTTAGTAAACCTAAGAACCCGATTTCAGACATTTAAATAAATATCTGAAAATAATATTTGCATAAAAATAGTTGTACATTTTTTTTAATGTTACATATTTTCACTTTTTCTATTTTAAAATTTGTTTTCTGATTTAGTTTTTTAGAAATCTGTTAATCGTATATCTTTCAATGCACAGAAAAAATTTCAAGCAATTTGAATAAAATGTAATTGCTTTCTAGAATTTTATAGCCTTTTTTTTGTTGTTGTTGGATTACTTCTTTTAAAAATAATCGTTATTTTTTTTCTGTTAAAACATCTTTTTTTAAAGAATTTATTATACAAGTTTTTCGAAAATTCGGACTAATAACATTGTATAATCTACTCACGCATAATTTAGAGTTACTATAAATACTACATACTATAAATATTATAAATTGCGTGACTGTTTCGAGTGCATGTACATTTTAAACTGATATCGTAGTCTCTTAAAGAGTTGATAATAAATATGCCTTTTTTGTTAAAATTTTATGAGCGATTTCCTTCAAAATAAGTAACTGCTGAAAAACGAAAAATATCATTCAAATTAAAGGATTTCATTAAAATAATTTAAATATCAATCTTTAATTGAATATCTTTTTTTTTTTTTTTTTGTCCTCTTAACGTTTTTTGTTATTTGCTTTCCAAAATTTAAATTTGCAGATTTTTTGGAAATAATAGCTTTGCCCTGAAAATCGCATTGGAGATTCGCACAAGCCCTTACTCGAATCGGAAGAGCTCGCCATTGTGGCCACTTTGTCGCCAAGTGTGAGATCCGGCGGGCGTAATTGAGAGGCGATTATGATTTCAGTGAGGTGAGTATAGAAAATAGCCCAGAGGCAGCAATTTGTTACTTCTCTCCCCTTTTCCCGTCCGCGTCTTCATTACTGATCCGAGGAGAATTCTTATTGTGGTGTCTGAAAATGACTTAATTTGCGGAACGGGCGGACTTTCACTGCGTTATATTTCATTATATCCACTGCATTTTTTGAGCTTCCACTGTTCACTCTTTTTTCGTGATTCTTAATAGAATGGATCTACTCCTCCTTCTCCAGGGGTAAAGTCACCGTGAATACGTGAGGGAGAAGTCACAGGATAAGTAAACCGAATATTTGCTTCCCCTTGAGGTTTAATGATGATGATAGAGCTGCATTGGTTCCATTTTCAATGATGGAGCGTATGGGTGGGGTCAGTTTCAGACCGATGGTCAAAAGGTTAAAGGTCACAATTTCTTTGTTCATACCATATATTGGCGTACACATCTGATTTTATATCAGATAAGTCAATAGCAACAAATGATAAAAAAACAATTAACAGCAGGAAGCATATAGGTAACTATTAGGTAGAGCACACATATCTCAAAATGCCATCCGTTCTCTTGAAAAATGCCGAATATATAATGAATGTCACAAATAACTGGTCAACACTTTTGCATCGCTGGAAGTATATGGGCAATTGACTATTATTAATTTACTTTATGTCATTAATCATTTATCAGATATTTTGCCATTTTTGACACAAATCAAATACATGCACCGGTCTAATGCCCGTTCCCATGACCTATTGCCTTACAGATATAGTCTTAAATCTGCAATCCGACCCACTATAACCCGTCGCCTCTTACTACGCCTCTGACGTCGGTCGGGAACTTCCCGAAAACTGTCTGCAAAATGAACAGACATCAAAGAGCCCCGGATAACAACAAAGGAGGGAAAGAGGGCAAAATGCGCCCGACGCAAGGCGCGTAAGGGTCGTGAGAAAGTGGCTTTACAAATCTTATGTGAGCACTCGTCCCAGTACCCTACCGGATTGCTTGATAACAACGAATGATCGCTACCTGTCAGTCATTCGGTATTACCAAGACATGATGGGTGTTATAATTTATGTTTATAGAGTCGGTTTCTTCATATATGATTCTCGCTCGCTTTAGAAATCTTATTAAGATCAAAATATGAAAAAAAAAATATGCTTGTAGATGAATTGGGTTGCAAATATTTTTCCAATGAAAAATCATTCGGTTGGAAAATAGTGTTGGAAATTTTCACCGTTAATTTGAACATCAAAATTTTAATGACTAATAAAAAGCAAAAATTTTTTCTTTCGCTCTCTAATAGTGAGATTATTATTATTATTTCAAAAAACAAAACATTTTTGCTTCGAAAATCACAATTTATTTCTTTACTTATGTTATTATAAGCCTCTTAATCTGATTTTGGATATTTAGTTATACATGAAGAGAGTACTATACTAACCAAATATATCATACCAAAACTATACATCACGAGATATAACCGATTTTTGAAAAATGGTATGACAAAATTTTCCTCTATTAAAAAAAGTATAGATTTTAAACAATAAAAAGTTTATTTTCATTCTTAAAAGAAAAACTCATAGGTTTTTTTAAAATAAAAACCACACAAGATAACGACAATATAACATGCATAAAATGAGATTTCTTCTGTCACCGGATGCAATTGTGAGAAAAAGAAGCTGAGATGCTTAGAAGTCGTACTGCGACACAATAACATTTATGTAGGCCAGATGCTGAGTGGTCGAGGTGAACCGCAACCTTGGATTTGGATTCAGGTGGATAATCATCAGAATCTTCAGGAAGAGTTCGTCAGGGCCATGAATGGCCCGAGTCAGCCTCAAAGAACCTGAAAAAAAAAGTAAAGAAAAAGATACCATCCTGTATCTATCCTTCTTTTCTTTCACTTTACAACAGACTAACTTCATTCCTTTTTTTTTTTTTTTTTTTTTCCTTGGGTAGTAATTTTGTATAGCGATTCGCAAGGAGTTTGAATTGAAATTAAGAATTACAATATCGTTTACTTAGAACAATAGTTCCTAATTCTCCTATTCCCTACAATACGCCTTGAGTAGTCTTTTATATTTGAATTCTTCTACCGTTGTACTCCCATCCCAACCTTCCCTTCTTTTTTTAAAATAATATTTTTTCGAAACCAAAATAAAAAATAGGATTGAAATAATTTCGCATTAACTTATGATAAAAGCTAATAATTTTTTTACAGTGATAATCAACTGTTCAATTTAAAGGCAATTTCATTGCGATTCTTGACTTGTTTCGTGGAGTGACTTTCGTAAAATAAAATTTAAAATGAAGAAAAATGTAATTTCATATCTGCAGTTTCATAAAAATTATTGCGATATTTGTTATTAATACAAACATACGACTTTTATGTTCTTTCACAAGTTCTCTGTTCCCAAAAGTATCAAATGTCTTATTCCTTTAAAATCAAGTTATTTGTTCTTTTCTTTCATTGTTACACAGTCGAGTTCGGACTTTATAACTTTAACTTTCCACACGATTTTGGGGAAATAAAATTCTATATATATATATATATATATATATATTTTCGTTTTCATCTCATATGTTTTGTATTTTTCACCAGTACAAACTTATTTAATACTTACAACCATGTTACTTTTGTTCAAGCCCCAAGGATGTATTACTACAGCTTTAGAACCTCAAATTTAAAATACTCTCACAATAAACGAAAAACTTGAATTTTACTGGAGGAATGCCTGAAGTGTGCTTTTGTACTCTTTTTCAATAACAGGATAATATGACATTGGCTACATTGTAAAACTGCACGACTGCTCTGTTTGGGGGCTAATATTGAAACTAAAATAATGCTATTATGACAATTTGAAGTCTTCCAAATAATAATTATTTGGGGATTAAAAACATAAAATCTCATAGTGTAACACTTCTTTCCGTACAAATTTCCATTTTATATGAGTTAGTATTATATACCATTCATTTTAAATTCTAATAAGAATTCTAAAAATATGCCAGGTTTTACATACAAGCATAGAGTGAATGAATAGTGGAGAATTTGGATTCATGTAGGTCAGCCGGAAAATTTCGAAGGAAAAAAATGAAAATCAAATAAAGGGGATGGAGATAATTTATAATATCATACCATAAGTAATAAAAGTGGCTTAAATTTAAGTACTTGTTCTACCAGCATCAATTACAAGCAGCGACAGTGTTCTTGCCTGGATCTTGTCATAATCTGTTACAAAAGTGCGAATTTTAAGTTTTTTGGAGCACCATTTTTTTTTCGCATTTGTTTTCTTGCAGAACATTTTAATATACTGAAAAATTTCGAGTATACATTACATATTTCTTCGCAATAATCGATTGCACCCAAAATTTGGCCACATATCTATTTTAGTGTCAAGATCACATACCGAAAATATTTTATCCAGCTAACTGCGTTCCTGGCTTATGGTACTTGCCTCCCTGAAACAGACAGATTGACAATCAATCAGTCATTAAACAAATTTGGTCCAAGCTTTCAAGAATCTATAATTCTGATGATAAAACTCTTTCATCCATATAGCTTCTTGCGTTTATGAGTTTTTATGCTCACAGAACGACAAAATAAAATTAAAAAAAATTGTTTATTCGATTGCAAGGAATTTCGCCAGAATATTCATTAGTATCTGAGAATGTGAGAATTTTATTCACGATTACGGTACTTTCTGTTTGTATACTTCATGTGCGAAAAACTAATATATATATATATATATATATCATTAAACCTTACAAATCAATTATAAAGATTGGTTTAAATTTTGGAGATAAAAACTGCAAGACAACTCACCAACTCCTTGACCCTTGAGAATATCGAAGAACTGTCTTTCGTTTCCCTCCAGAATTCTGTAGTCTGTGCTGAAGTGGACATTGCCGGAAGTAGCCACCGCTCGCATGGTGGTCAAGATGAGAGGCTGAGGCAAGAACGGGACAGTCGGAAGAGCCAGAGTCTGAAAAGTGATTGTCTGTGTCTCGTTGAGAATGCAGTCGACGTCATTGTGGCCGCAGCGCTTCCGACACACTACCGTATCTTTGCTGTTGGCTTTGCTGCAAAATATCAAAATCTCATTAATTGAAAATGCAGTTAAATGAAATAGTTTTGCCCTATATATATATTTGCTGTATATTTCCATTATTTAATATAGTCATTTAATCAGTAATTCCCCGTTTTTGAGCACGAAATTTGTTCGCCAGAGATTTTTTGCTGCCTGCCTTTTAAACAGAACAATATCCGATTAGTCGGCATGGGCATATATTCCAAAGCATGTAGAATTATTTTACTAATCATAACAAAAAACAAAAAAAATCAATTAAATTCAGATGTAACATATAGTTATTGCAATTCTAGAGCAGTCGCTGCTGAATTTTATTTTTTAAATTGTGCCATAAAAATGATTGCATCTGCTTAGTTTCGGAGGTTATTTGTACCGTAAGGATGATAATAAAAGAATGAAACTATTTTTAAATGGAAAACATCAAAGCAAATGAATAAAATCTTTATAAATTTATCTGTATAAAATATTAATAAAATAATCTGAATAAAATATTAATAAAATAATAGAAAATTTTAAATAAAGTGCCGGATTGAAAAAGTATTGAAGCGTTTTTTAAAGCTCACTTTCTTGGTGTGAGAAAGGAATAATTTACTATTATTTGAAAAGTAATCATATATTTAAACATTGCCTGATTGCAAAAAACTGTAAATAGTTTTCGACATATTTTAAATACTGATTACTGCATCTTAACTCTACAGACAAATGAACTAAAACTTTCAAAGGTATTGTGGCATTTCAGTTAAAATGGTAAAAATGTATTACAAATTTCAGAACTAATAAGAGCTGAATAAATGTTTTTAGATTTTTAATGATATTTATTAATTATACAATAATCATATTAATTTCGTTAAATCTGTCAATCTTGAAAGTAATCAACGCATTTCAGCAATTCTTATAATCAATAAAATTCCATCATGCTGGATGATGTGATGGTTTGATGAGCGAGGTATCCTTTCAAGTGTTGTTAAAATCGTCCTTTTGTTTTTTAAAAGCAAACAAAAGCGTATCTTGCTGTAAATGGAAATGAACTCTGAAAATCTAATTCCATCTTTGTATTTGCAAAAATGTGGAGTTAATTATTTAAATCGTATTTTAAGCCTTTTTTAAAAATAATATATCTATTTTTTTCTATTTTTTATTTATCTTATCAACCAATCGAATACATACTTTCTATGAAAGCTATATCTGATATAAAAGTTATGAATTTCCGTTCCTCTACAGTAGCATTGTGAATTATGACCGAAAATATAAATATAATGCCTTCAAGATATCTCAATTAATTAGATATATTATTTGAATAGAATCAAAGTAATCTTTATGAAAAAAATCAATGCAAAAATTGTGATGAACGAACTGACACATGGAAATAAAAATTTGTTTAAGAACAGAGAACGTAACACATTCTACAAAATTTAAAAAATATGTAATAAATGAATTTGTTTATAATCTTGATTTATTGATTACAATTTTTTTTGTTCTAAATTATTAAAGCTATGTTTTTTCAAAATTATTATTAACTAAATTATTAAAACTAAAATTTAAACATATAAATTAAATCATTAAAACTATAGTTTGAGAAATTATTTTTTCTTATTTGATTAGTGCCTCGTATTTGTGATGCAAACTTTATTTTTCACCATTTTATGTTCAGTGGAATTAGTTCACTTGGTAAATGTCATCGCACGTATTGAACTTCTAAAGGCTGCCCTGTGCTCTGTTATAATTTGTCCCGGTAAGCAAAAAAGTATATAATGAATTCCGAAATTAAATTCGTCCCTGATACTTTTTATGCCAAATCTGTTGCCCAACAATCCTAGGGATAACTTTGGGATGAAAGACATTATGAAAGGTAATGTTTTTCTGTAACAAATGTTGCAGACATTTACAGAATTTTTATTATAGTTTTCATTGCAAATATGTTTTTCAACGACAAAGAGGGTGATCGTGCCTTCTTTTGTGTCAAAGAGAATCATTTTCTGCGAACAGCTAATAATAGCCTCACCAATATGAAGAAATTACTCATTGACAATTCATCATTCAGCTTCTTACGATCAAATTCAACTTGGGTGTCTTATCCAACGAGACATCCAAGATGCTGTGGATGTTCGCCAAAATTAAAAAAATAATCTGAAAAAAATATGCTCACTGAATTTCTTCAATCAGTAAAAAATAAAATAATGATTTATATTGATTAATTGCAAGGAAACCAGATTTGGCCCTGTTTCCGCTGTATCACCAGCTGAATTAATTACAAAAAAATGATTCTAGATACTAGGGGGGGGAGGGTTATATTACATTACTACTAGTTACTAGTTTATATTACATCTGTGAATGAATGCAAAATAGGACTTTTGTGAATATGTCAACGTATAAAATATGCTCATAAGTCAATATACGGATTTTGGATTTGGAGTACGTACTGCTATTTACAATTATCTTGGTTTCTGAAAGGATCAATGATGCAAAAGTGGCGATTGATCGGTAGATATGAGAGAGGCAAATACAAAACATTGTTGTTTAAGACCTATTATCCTGAAAAATATTAGTTCTAGATTTGGACCCTTTTTCATTGTTGCATTAGTTATTAGATAGCCCAGTCAAGTCAACAAAGATAAATATACACCAAAAACTCTTTTCGATTCTTTAGTCTCTAAGAAATCACATTTCGATTTCAAGAAACTTCAATTTAAACCTTAGGGTTGTTACTGAAACTCTAATTTGACGTTATATTGCTTCAGAGAAGCTTATATATATATATATATATATATATATAACCCAGTGGCTTCTGTCTCAATCATTTTCTGACCTAAAGAGGCACCTAGAAGGCGGTGCATCATCATACTCATTGAAATCAGAAGAATGGTATCAAGCCATTCAATGATACAAAACCGCTTCAAAAGTAGCATGCCACTTCAGTAGTATTATACTAAGAAGATAAAGCCTAGAAGTGTATTGTTCATTCTAGACGGATTTAAGCCTGGAGGTGTCTAAAATATGTCACAACAAGCTTTTCTTCATTCATGAATAATCCACTTAAGTGGTCGTTTTGGCTTGGGGTAAAATAAAAAATTACATTAGCAAGCTATACAACTTCCATGGCATTTTTAACAGATAACAGACATATATAGGAAAAGGAACTCTTTGAAAGTCAGATTAAGATCGCTGTTAGCTCGGGATTTGAGTATTGAATGACAATGACTGCCTAAATCAAAAAACTCTGGTGTCAAAATATTTAGCAAATAAAGTATCGCTTAAAGGATTGATTAAATGACCCAACAGGCATGAAACTGATTTAAAATGTATGGAAAGCTTAAAACCCACCTAATGCTTTCTCAGATCCACAAGGACCTGAAAAGTGCCATTTTAGAAAAGTTGCACGCATTTCACCAGGTTTTTGAACAATTTATTAGATTGAAATCAAAATGTAAAATTTTTATTTCTATCATATATGATTAGACGACATACTAAATGTTTTTGGTAATAAAGATGAGATTAATGACAATAATTAAAAAAATCATTACTTCAATATTAAATTCAATATTTCAATGCCATCTGATTGACAAAATAAAATGCGTTGAATAATGCTTTTGCACACTTATTTAAAGCATTTTTTTCCCCGTAAGCAATCATGTGAATCAATAACGCATGGATAGTACGTATATGGTATGGATGAAAAATCTATATCTGAATGAAAATATTACGCTTCTCTTCTCTATCTCAACCTTATTCAAAAATTCATAAATGAGCTTGCTGCTTTTGCATTCGAAATTTTTCTATGGCAGGAATTTGATTATGACCTAGTTCCTCCTGAAAATATTTTCATGAAAATAATTTTTCTCTCACATGCAGGGGTTAAAGTCAGACGTTGATTTTATGTTGTAATTTGAATATTTCTGATCTCTTTGACAACAAACGATATCACACTTTTTATTTATCATGAAGGTTTTTCTCTTGAATTTTCCTACGAAAAAATTGGACCAATTGGGCGAAAAAATAATCTCTAATAAGTAATCGTATTTCTGCCTATATTCTTTTCTTTTTAATTTTGACAATAAATGTACTTTAACGGTTTTGAGTATGAAGAGCTTACGAAATTCTAAGAGAAAGGATTGTTCAGAAAAGTGGCAAGATTATGTAATTTAGTTGCGTATGTCGTAATTAAAATCGTCGCAGTTTTTTAGAATGATTTTGGATGCCATAAATGTATAACGAAAAATGAAAGTCTGCCAATCAAATAGTTAAGTAAATATATCTTAGTTCAATAATATTGTTAGTTTTTGATTGTGAAGATTAGGTGAATACAATGATTTAAGTACCTTTCTTGAAAATGTGATAGGAATGGTCCAGTTTTTTTTTTTTTTTTTTTTTATGTTTGAACTTTTTTGACAGAACTCTTTTTACCACATTACAAATTTTATCTTGTTACTCGCAACAATGTTAATATTGTTATTTTTATCTTTGCTTTAAAGATGTTAAATCAATGATCAACGGGTTTTTAAACTTTTTACCCTCCAAAAAATGTGCTTTGCGACAAAATAAACTTTTTATCATTCAATTGATTTCTTTCGTCTTAACCTAGTTCAAATATTTGCCAAACAAATACCTTTATAATTTTAAAATATAAAAATGTATACAATATTTTATTTAAATATAAAATATTTTATTTAAATATAAAAGTACAAAAAATATGAACTTTAAGTGAAATTTAGAGCTAAAATATATTTATGTAAGGTATAAATACAGCACAACAAAAAGTTTGATAGAAGTAGCAGTGAGGTGTTAAAGTCTATCATAATACTACAGGTATATATCAAATATAATTTAAATATCATTAAGAAAACAGATGAAGTAATCATTCATTAGGAAAATTATAATCCAAATATTTACTAAAAAACGGCCTTATATAAATTTGAATTATCGTTCTAAAAGTTAGAATAATTTTTGAAATTGATTTAAATTTTATATTAATTTGATATTGCATGAAGAATACTGAAGCAAATCTTTTTTTTTCCTCCAGAGTTACCATCTCTGATGTCTAACCAATAAAATGTATTCCCATTCTTAAAGCCAGCACACAATGTCAGAAAATATTATCGTCATTTATGTTAAAAATCTACAAAGGCGAGTGCCTATTATCTACAAACTAAAAGACTCTAAACTCCAAGTCCTCTAAAGGTCCAACATTTAGTCCATTTTTCTGCACTAAAGTTTATGATCAAAATTCGTGCTCTGTGACAAAGATATAGATTTTGGCCATGGCTGTTCCACCAAAAAGTCCATTGTGGTAGATCTTCATGATGAGATCAAGCTCAATTTCCTGAGGTCCTTTGATAGTCTTGATGAGCGAGACCATGGCTTCGTTATAGTTCGTCCTTCTTAGGTGGAAGTAATCTTTGGTGGCTGGAGGCGTACCCTGTGGAGCCCTGGCGTCTTTCAGTTCTAGTGAGAACTGCACTGTGGTGCTCTGGAAGCGGGGGCCTCGCATGGTGAAGAGGTCCAACTGACCCGAGAGAGGTAGACGCATATTGGATACGAAAGTGATGTAGTTGTAAGAATAGGAGAGGGGCTCCTTGAGGCACTCCACACTGCCCTGCACGCAGTCCCTGGATGATCGCTTGCAACGGCTGCAAGAGAAAGGGGAATGGAATGAGATTGAATCAGGAAATATTTCGAAAGAGAAAATAGGTGGATTTGATACTCTCCCCAAAGCTATGAATAGCCTTCTATCAGTTATGGTTAAAAATCAAGACAGGTCCAGAAAAGCCTCACCTGGGCATAATTACCTCTTTACACCAGGGTTATTTTTTGGCATCTGACACCAATAGAGCAGTTTTCTGAACGTATATGGGAGTGCCTCAATGTTAAGAAATGGAGACCCCATGACCTACCTTTTACATCAATAAATATTTTTATATCCAATGTCACGATATTCTGAGCAGTCTTTCATTTCCAGGCAATTTTAAAAAGAAATTGGTAATTTTTAGTATAATCAGTTTGTATGCAGAATAACTCAAGTTTACAATGAGTTACAATCAGAAATCAAAACTGTTCTAATTAAACTCAGCTGGGTCTAATTATAACAATTTTAGAAAAGATTAAAGATTCATAATGTCTATAATTTGTTCATCAATGAAGAATCAACATTTTCCCCAACTTCTAATATAACCTCTTAAGACAATAAAAACAATTGGATATAGAATAAATTATAAATAGTTTTGTAGCAACGGTTGAATATTTATGTATTACTTTCGAACATCCATCAACAAATGTCTTGAAGTTTACAAGTTTACATGACTCCCAGTGTATTATTTATGCCAATTATCCTGCATGAAATCACGTTGGAACGATTGAATCAATTATTGGATGATAAATAGTTTTAATTTGATGTCCAAGGTGGACAAATCTCTAAACAATTAAAAGATTTTGTTATGCCACAATGTAAATCGAAAATGATAGCCTTCGCTTATGACAAGAATTTTTTTTCTTCTTGCATTCAACTATAAGAGTAAATTAAACAAATAAGGATTCTTTTTTTAAAAAAAAACAATAATATCTGCACTATTTTGAATTAATATTATATTATATTTTTAATCTAATTTAAAACTTAATTGATTCCCTAATTTTTATCATAAATCAGCCCATACTATTTTATTCTGAAGTTTTCTCTTATTTCTTGATCCGAATCTCATTTTCTTATTTTATTGTTTCCAACATGCGGTCTAAAAAATTTTGAATCTTTGTTTCACACGCAACGAGCTAAGAAATAAAAATCATTCCTATGCATTCCTTTCAAAGGTATCTAAGATTCCGTTTCCAAAGTCAACATATGTCAAAGAAATTTTTATCAAAACCTTTTAATAAAATCACTAAAGGGAAAAAATTTCTGTCACTTAACTCGTCTTTTGGTGCGATAGGATGAGTTCCAACTTCGTTCCCTTGTACAATTTATGTCTCCCATGGTAAAATAAAATGAAGATAATTTTAAAAGTTTTCTTTTCGATCACTCATACTGCCAAAAGTATGCTATAATATATGATTAAAAATAAGTATGCTTATTTTTAATTTTAATAATAAATATATCTTGATTATTTCAGTATTTTAAACTCAATTGAAAAGAAGCGAAATGAAATCAAAAATTCACAAAAAGAGCAATATCTATGTTATCTATTTTCGTATTATGAATAGCAAGAAAAGATTTAATATATGCAAAGAAATATACCTTAATTAAAAATATATTTATATTATTTTTTAACTGTTTAATTTAACCACGTGAGTTTCATCAGAACTTGTAAGAAGTCGATCTATATTCTCTTTGCGTGTTCAAGATCATTGATCTAAATCAGTTAATTTGAGATGTCATTAAAATTGTTTAACTGTTCTTAATAATTAAAAAAAGTATGGGTATTTTTACGGAATCATGTATGGAAGAGAAAGAGGCCAAATTATTCATATTTCTCAATTAGTTCTCACTGCTAACGCAGGTTATAAATTCTTATAAACACGCATTATTTGCTGAATCTTGACAATCCTTAAGCTAAAAACATTGCCAATATGACGCATAATAAACAATTCATCAAGCATCATAATTATGAAATTTTTAGCTTAAAATGGATTAGTCTCTTGAATATTTTTGAGGGTAATATGTAGTACATTCCTGTTTTGCACATACGTAGAAAAAAAAGTTTGCATATTTTATTTTATTATTATTCCTTGCTAACTATGGCCTTTTCATTCTGGAATTAAAGTCCCCCCCCCTTTTCAAATGTTGAAATTTAAAATTAGGTTGATTATTAATTATAGATGCCTCCAAATATTAAAAAAAAATCTTATAAACAGCCTGCTTGTTTTGCATGCGAATTTTCTATAAGCTAAATTTATTTTGTTTAGAACTGATTTTTTCAAACTATTTTCTTCTCTAACATTCGTCCAATTGTTAAATTTTTGCACTTTACCTCTTTCATGTCTCAGTGGCCTTAATTCTTATATTCAGATGAAGTAAGATTCAGATTAATTCTTATATTGTAAGATGTATAAAATGCTATTTTAGAAATGTAAGAAAGGTTTCAAATACTTACGATGCATTTTTTTCTTGCTTTTTCTCCTTCTAGTAATTTTATAAATCAATTACGATATTATGGTAAAGATTTTGAAGAATTGGCGTATAAATAAGAGGAAAATTAAACATAAATGAAAAATACTTGCCTGTGAATTTTTTAATGTAAAGGGAAATATTTAATCTACCACCATCACTAGCTATATCATTTCCGATTTGTGCTACTTAGTTAATTATATTTCTTAAATTGGTAAAAAATTAAATATATCGTTCATATAATTATGGATTTTAGGCTAAGAGATATAGATCATAGGTTTCAGGCAACAGATATCGATGCATACTAGTGTTTTGATTATAATGCATAAGTTTTCCCTGCAAACAAAAGGGAAGTGTAAAATAAATGCCCAGTTTGTAAGAGAGGATTGAACGATTCAAAATAAATAAATAAATATTTATTTTTTTTCTTTTATTTTGCCATAAAAATAACCTCTGAAATGAGTAATAAAACGTAAGTATATGCCCATAAGTAATATTATGTTACATATCTCCATATGTAAGCAAGTGCACATAGTATAAGCAATGAGGCATGTTTGTCAACTTGAAAAGCTATTGATGTCGGAGTTTAGCTTGGAAATCAATTACTTTATTTCTGTGTACTTCTGTAGTCACCATGATAAAAAAAAAATGTTCATAATTGATTCAGTGATAGTAATATGTAAAACGATAAACACCATATTTGATATTTCAACTGACCCAGAACAATGCAAATTTGGTCATTTTTGCAATAATGAACTTAAAATCTGCATAATGGTAAGACTTTTGTTAAAGGTTGTAAACGATTGCAGTTTTTTTTATATCTTTGAAAAGAGTACAAATAAAGGATCGAACTTACTTTCTGTGGTCCTTGTCGCGAACGTAATTCGGAGGGCATTCAATGCGGTTGCACTTGTAGCCTCCCCTTGTATTCAGACAGACAGCTCTATCATCATTGCAAATATTTTGTTCTTGGCATTCGTCAATATCTACAAGAAAAAAACAACAACAGAAAACAAAGATTAGCTGTAGAAAATGCTATATCCGTGAACAAAATTATAAAGAATTTAAATTCTGTATTGAACTAAAGGATATAATATTTTAACGATTAGTAAAAAAGTGTTAATAAAATATTATATTTATATAATATTATAATATTCTATTTTATAAGGATATAAAAACAGTGATAAGTTTTGAGAAATTTCTGAACAATTCCAGACCCAATAAAAGGCTGGTGTCCTTAATACAGTTGAAAGAAGTATAATTTTAGATGAATAAAATTCGAATTTTTAGTTATTACCCACTTTACTAATCAAAATTTCATCCTACCTTGGCAAGTACGACCGTCAGAAGACAATCTGTACCCATTCGGACAGGAGCATTTGAATGAGCCTGGTTCATTCACGCAGAATCCGATGCAAAGGCTTCCAATTCCTCCATAAACTTCACACTCATTTATGTCTGTAAAGATAAAAAAATATCGATACAACTCCCATCTTTGCGAGAGCAGAGAATCAAAATAATAATGGGGAAATGAATACCTTGGCAAGACCTCGCATCAGGTGCTAAGTTATAGCCTAATTTGCAGGAACACTGGTACGATCCCCACACATTATTGCATGTTTGTTGGCAAATGTTTGGTTGTTCGGCACATTCGTCTATGTCTACAAAAAAAAAAAAAAAAAGCAAAATGAAGGGAACCGTTTACTCAACATGTATACAGTGATTTTACACCAAGCAGTTAAAAAAAATAAAACTAAGACGTATCTCACCCACGCAGCTCTTGTCTGTTCCTCCAGCTCTAAATCCATCATTGCAGTTGCATGTATACGAGCCCTGAGTATTGATACATTCTGAGTTGCTGGCACATACCTGACCACGGAATCTTGAACATTCGTCAATATCTGTTTTAAGGTGAAAAAGTATACAATTTTTAATTAGTTAAATGTGATATAAGTTTCAATTTTCAATAAGAAATACATAATATTCACTTTAAAAAAATCTATCGCTATATATATATATATATATCGCTGGTATTTCACTGGCGAAGCGTTTGAATTTTGTCTATGGAATCTTATTGTCAAAATTGCAAGATGGCCCAGGCTTTCCCCAAGAATAGATATTGAAACTAAAATTGCTAAAATATATCTCGGGAAAATATACATACATTTGTCATCCAAGAGAAAAAATAGGCCAAAATTCCTTAGTAGGATACTTTTTTTAAAGTGAGAAATAGGATATATATATATATATATATAATAAAGCTCAATGTGTGTGTGTGTGTATGTTTTGGCGCTCTACAGGCCAGACCATTCAACCTACAGCTACCAAATTTTGCACGTGTATACCTTGGAGGCCGGGAATGTGCACCTGGGGGTTATTTTTTCGAATTTTTACTAGAATTTTATTTATTTAAAAATTAAGCGAAATTTTGACGTGTTTCTGCTATAACTGCCGAAAATATTACCGCACAAAAAAGATTTTTACATGAAGTTAAAGATAAAAAATTTATCTTTTAAATGATACTACTGTTTTAATCTTAAAATTAAATTTCTATTTTTAATGAATTTTTAAATAAATATTTTAACTATGTTTTTCAATAATTTTTTTCGTCAAAAATAAAAATTAAGATTAAGCACGTTTCGCATTCATGGGAAAAAAATAGCTTTTTTCAAAGTGTTGCCATCACATTGATTAAAGCTCTAACTGAAAATAAATAAAATCTTTTTGGAAATGAAATCTGCAAAAATATAATTTTTGGCACGTGTCTGTAGGAAATGAAACAAATATGAAATATTATTTTTTCTAAAAAATAAAATCAAGAAAAATTACTTTATGATCTTTTACACTCTCTATACAGGGTGTTTATTCAGTCCCGGATCCATTTTGATATTTAATGACTCATAAAATAATTAAGATGTAAACAAACTTATGGCATTTATTGATGGAATAACTCATATATTTTCCTTTTCAGGTTTGAATATTTTTACCTTTGTAAATATCGTCTGCGCGTGTGGTAAATTTCAGATAATTTCATTTTCCAATCTAAATATCTGTAATTTTCTAAATATCGTCTGTTTATTAATTGCATTTTTCTCTCTTTTGTTTTTGGCAACTCTTGAAATGTTATGTTTACTTTTGATGAGTTTGTTCTATGTAGTACTTTTGTATGTGATGTTTTATTCGATCGGATATTAAGAAGAATGCATACACCACAAGAGAAAGCACAGATTTTATGGTGGTCATAGAATTAATTTCCAATCAACTAAATCACTGACTTTTAAGAGTTAATTTCTAATCACTTAAACTGACTGATTTAAGAAGATTTGAATATCACTATTCAATAAAAAAAGGATAATTTTAGATTTTCCATCGATCGCTTCAAAGAAAATACGCCAATCAACGCGCAGGTTTCTCAAGATTAATTGGCGTAAGATTATGAAAATGGTGAGTTTTTCTAAATTTTTAACATTTAAAACTTCATAAATAAGTCTTAGTTGATCGTGGAAAATAGAAACATTCATTCATTTATTTAAAATTTGGTGTGTCCAGAATATTTATCAGAATATGATACCTTACTGCATTAAATTTAGACTTCAGAATTTTTGAAATATATTTATAAGCAGGAACAAAATATTATTATTGATTTCATTTCAATCCTTTTGAAAGCAAAACTAAAAATTGAATTTTATACTGAATCTCAGAATTTTTGTTGAATTATTGTTTGAGATATTACATAAACTATGAAAAATATTTTGTATTTGACATAAGACTTAAATACCGAGCGATTCTGTTTGCAATACTCATATTCAATAATAATAATAATTAATAAATAAAAATAAAGATGATAAATAAAATAAAGCGCTTTGTTTTATTAAAAAATATCTTAATATTAATTGCAATTTCGTCATTTACATTTTAAATTAAAGTTGAAGTTTTACCGGAAATGGCAACAAATTAGCAAAATATGTATACTAAATTGAACGAAACGATCTAAACAGTATAAGTTTGGTATGACTATCAAAATTTGAAGATTAAAAATGTTTTGTTTGAGAATCCTTTAAGAGACCAGTTACTTAAAATATTTAATTGAAAATGGTAGCAAGCGGTAATACTGGCGAACCGGCTGGTCGCCAAAGGCGGCTAGTATTATATATATATATATATTGTATAACCTGATGGATTTAACACAAAACTTGTCATTGTCATCATTAACTTCGCAAAATTATGATCTATTATAAATAGAAACAAGTGAAAAAATGTAAGCATTACAAGTATTAAAATAAACTCAATGAATATTCAAGTTAATTTTAAGACATCCACAAGCTTTCAGGAAAAAAATGTTCATAAAATGTTCGTTTAAGATTATATAAACAAAGTGCCGCCTCCCCCCCAAAAATGGTCAAAATTATCAAAATGAAAATGGAATTGCGAAAAATTTGTACAACTATCTGTTTAGTTTGAATATACTAATCTAAGAGTGCTATGCAAATTATATAATTTATGTAAAGTTTTCTCGTTTGTGGAAATAAGTGACCCGTTGATCTAAATTCCATCCGTCAGAACCAAACTTCGGTTGTCTGCAGAATCATTCTTCAATTTTCTCTCATTTGCCTTCATTCTGGCGGTTATTCGATGATTCTCCGCCACAAAGGAGCTATTGATTCAAAGTAACTTACCCCATTATAGCATGATAGTTGTACTTGCATCATCGCTACACATGCAAAATATCAAATATGTTATATAATTTTGTAATATATTCAATTATTTGTATTTGTATTGGCAACATGCACCTAATGAAAATCCTACACCATTGAAAGATAATTACTGACTAAAATTCATGCGCTCTGTTTAATATAAATTCTTCATTCCGCTTTCAACCTCTGTTTCATTAATAAAAATTGGATTACAATGCGCAGTGCTAGTTTAGAGGAATATATAGAATAAGGCTTAAAAAACCGTTACAATTTTAATTAATTTTAGACTTAAAAAACTTAACTTTTAAACTTAATTTTAAACCCTTTTTAAATAACTTCCAAAAATAAAAATAACTACACATCAAAAGTCCAGCGGTCTTCTTTGTCGAATGAGTAATTTTTCGTTATGGATGTCAAATGTCAGAATTTGTAGATAGAATGCAGTTTATAAACAATATAATATTTAAAAAAATGTGTTATGTCTCTTATATAAGTAGATATTTTTAAAAATTCCTCTTAGCAATGCGAATGTTCAGTTTCTGAAATAAGCTTTAGTGAAATTTAATGCAAAGAAATCTTACCTTCACACACTCTCTGAGTACTAAGACTGTATCCTCGAGGACATTCACAGATGTAACCCCCTTGTCGGTTCCGGCAAGTTTGTCCAGGTCCGCATTCAGCGATGCGCCTTTCACATTCATCCACATCTAAGGAAAATAAAATTAAACCACTTTAAATAAGTTTACTAATGACAAGCGATAATAGAGAAGAAAAAGATTCGCCGATATTGAAGTGATATATCCATTTGATTTGCCGCAATATTTCTGTAAATTCTCGCGTCGATAGGTCTAACGAAAAAAATCTTATTTTCTGCTCTTTCTGTTTGGAAAATATTTATAAATAAACTCAACAACTCTTCATTTCACTCACCTACACACTGATCTCCCACCTCGTTAAGTTCATATCCTGAACCACAGTTGAGGAGGTTTTGACACCTGTAGGATCCAGCGGTGTTGATGCATCTCTGATTCAGTCTGCAAGGTGGATTACGAGCACATTCGTTGATATCTAAAATAAGAAATCTAGCATTGAAAAACTTTATGAAATTTAATAATAATAAGTAATATTATGGAAGACGACTATAATGCCCTGACAGCTATAACGGTACCTATTATTATATAGGATCTGATAGTAATAACAGCAGATGTCGGAGCAGCAATCAGTGTAATTAAAAGAATCACACTGAATTTTTGATAGTTCCTATTATATGTGTTTTTTTTAATGCTTGCTAAAAACTGGCTCTTTTGGTGGCAAGCTTGTTTGAATAGAATTCTAAATATTCTCTATTTTAATCTCAAATTATTCGTTTTACAGTTAAAATGAACATCAGAGAAAATGGAAATCAGAGAGATTTTCCAATTAAAAATTGGAAAAACTTGGCTATGACTTGCTTTAAAAAACTGAATTAAAAAAATTGCAGTTTAAGCATTTTGACAAGGTTTATTTTTTCTGAATTGGCCAGTATTAACTGATTAACCGAGGGGAAAAATATTTGAAATTGATAAGAGATAGGTACTACATTGGTCAAAAAATAAGGGAATGTTGTCCAAGACAAAACAATTTATTGTCTAGTATTTATTACACTTGTTTCAAAGTAATGTCCGCCGATTACAAATTACTTATGCCAACATTTTCCCAATCAAAATATATTTTAAAATCGTCTTTATGAAACTCCTCACATTGAATTCTCTTTTAGTACATCAACAGATTTAACTTGGTGAAATGTAAAACAATTTCAATTGTAGAAATAAAAAGAAAAATAATCTCTCAGTAACATATACTGTTAATACGAACTTTGTAGAACTGTGTCTGTTGATTTGTTTGTCGGAAATTCTCCAATAAGTAACAACGAGGCTATGAGAAGGCATATTACCATAGTAAAAACTTGGGAATTATTTTAATATGGGAATCCGTCATTGTTAAACGGCATTCATTTAACACTGACCCTTGCGTATAAATACATTTAATGAGCAGATTTATTTCGTATTGGATGATATCCAGGGCTTAAAAAATGATATCTAGGGCTTTATTTTTTAAAAGCAGTTATTTTTAAAGGATTCATGTGAATATTTCACATTTCTTGTAATTTTCACAATTTGTAGCCAAAATTACCTTGTGGAAACATATTTTAACTCGCGTTTTTTGCCTTTCTAAATTACATCTACCTTTCGTAAAATCGACAGTGTTAAGACTCTTATCTCGTTGAAAATAAATTTATTGTCAAAAATAATATATCAGATTCCGAGTATAGCCAGATGTGTATAGAAGTCCTGAAAATATTTCATAAAAGTTTCAAATTTTTGCATTTTAAATTAAGACAATTCAATAATTTTTTTTCTGATCTTTTCTAATCTTTCTGAAAGAGCTAACCAGTTAAGTCTCTTTAGGATGTTGTTATTAAATGATGTAATTGTTTTCTATCTCCTTATTTTAAACTATGTTTAGACGACGAGCACTGGACATGAGTCGGCTCTCTCATATCCCAATTTCTACTTCACATCAACTGGTAGTCTGTTCTTCCGTGTTGGTACGCCATGTGTTGCATCGGATCTTATCTCAAACCTGGAACCCTTTGGTCTCCAACCAAACTCTTACTTCCAAGTCAATAGGCTCCAGTTAGTCATTTAAGCTGGCAGAAAATAGAATTAATAATAGGATCAATTTACAGTTACGCGATGCTTATTACGCTACTGTAATTTTGGAATCCATTATGTATCTTGCAAGCACGAGATATATACGACTTCACGGTAGAGTTCTAGACAACATAATTTTAATAAATGGCATTCTTGATTTCGTTTGTCATCTGACTGAGATATCATATTTATTGACTTCACTGCCTATCATGCTCAACGCATGTTGCGAGTGTTGAAATATATTATTTAAGAAACAAAGTTTTAAAGGGTATAGATATTAATTGATTTGAGAATAAGAATTTTAAGTGGAAATGAAATATTTTATAAAATAATAAAAATATAATTATATAAAGATTATATCATAATTCTTGAAAATTCCCCATGAAGAACTTTATATTAAATAACAGGTAAAAAAATAACCACGATGCCACTGAAATAAAGTTAAATTGAATAAATAAATTTAAAAAAGGAAATTTACACTATGAGGCAACGAAATAAAATTTCAAAATAGAAATACTTCAAAAAAATTTCTCTTTCAAGTAATTATGCGTAATGGAAAAATATATTTTTCTATTATAAATAGTTCAAAGGTAAAATGAAATTGAGAACTAGTGTATAATTTCATTAACAAGTTTGGGGAGTTTTATTTATGAGAAAATTTACTTTAGTATAACTCTGAGATTGTTCGGCAATTTAACAAATCATGATGGATATAGTTTTAAAGATTTTCTCATTTATTGGAGTAGATGTCATTCCTTTTATTTTTTTCATTCTATCTAATTCGAAAACTGGTAGGATTAAGATTGACCCATATTATTGTCAAATGTTATTTAAATAACAAGATGTGCAAATTTCAGACGATCATATTTAACTTGCATAGAAACGTTCACTGAGAAAGGAGTTATTTTTAACATGGAAATTTCAAACAGAAATAAAACTTGTATTTCCCTATTTGATTAAATTTCCCTAAATGTGATACATAATATATAGAATACAGATTATTATTTTAATGATGAGGTAGTTCGCAATCTTCACGAATAAAATTTTCTATATCAGTTTGAATTATTAATCCTTCCCAAAGAATTTTTAAATGCTAATATCAAAAGAACTTTTAAGTTAATAAAATTTATTTATCGTAACGGAAAGTATATGGTACTTCATTTATATATTAACAAAATGCTCCTTTCTTAATTTTGGTATAATAATTAGATTTTTCAAAAATTTTGCCTTTGTTCAATTTTTTTGCTATTTAATATTTCGACTATTACAAAGAAACACCTCACAAGCTGAAAATTATTGTAAAGATGAAATCTTAATATTAGAAAAAGAATCCTTAAATCTTCTGGAAAATCCTTAAATACAAAAGATGATCACTAAATAATTCAACCATCATTAAAAGACTCACCTATACAATTACCATCATCATCATGCTCCATTCCTGTTCCGCAGGTGATAACTTTGCAGGTGCCATCGGACAGCAGCTTTTGTCCAGATGGGCATTTGACTCGATGGCAACGGAAGGATCCTAAAGTGTTGCGGCATTCGAAACCTGGGCCACAGTTGTGGGTCCCCAGCAAACATTCGTCGTCATCTGACAAAGATATCATAAGTTGAATCAATTCAGCTGAACAGTTTAAATAGCTTAAATCATCTTTTTATTCAATCGATTCTGTTTTATTCTAACTATAAAATGTTACGCGTTTGAACACAATCCTTCAAATCATTAGGCATATATAATGAATGATTCATAACGTCTCAGAGAAAAAAAATATAAGATGCATAGCTTTTAGAATGAGGTTTAAGCATTCATGGTTTTTAAACAATTCCTCACCAATTATGGTATTTCTGAGACGTAAGTAGGATTTTTTGCACCAAGCCATCTGATGAGAACGGAGCTGAACAATGACTGCTTAAAAAGAAATTCGGGGTAGAAAACTTCTTTGAGCAATGTCCAGAATGAAGCAGTTGTTCTGAGAATTACCTAATTTGAGGGAGTAGTCTCCCTTAAACTTTCTTTTGTAGGTGTTATCCCAGACAACGCTTTGTATGGCAATGACATACAATACTCGCAAATATTAAACTTTGGTGTAAATTTAGGATTTTTATTGAATCTATCATGTGATCCTTGGCGAGTTTTTAGGTGACTTATCCCTGGAATGTAGTTAATACTATCTGATAATCGAATTTGTGTTTTAGACACGTTTTTCCCAACTGATTGAAACAAAAATTTGACACAGAACTACACTTACGAGTCACAAAATTCCATACCAAATTTAATATATTTAAGTCATTGCGTTTTTGAATTATCGCTTTAACATGTTTCTGGAAGTACAGACAGACAGACAGACAGTTAATCTATAATTGTAATTAGCTCAAAATTTCACATATGTCTACACTATGGATTTTAAATCTGTATACCGAATTTTATCCATCTATCTCTCTTCGTTCCGTAGTTATAGCTCGTATTTTCGAACAGCCAGATAGACAAACTTCCTCTGAACGGATTCTACTAAAAAAATTTGTTAGAAATCTACAAATTTAGTGTAGAGATCGCATACCAAATTTCACCAGTCTAGTTCAAAACATTTTTGGGTTATTTATGTCACAGACAGACATTTTTTATAATGTGTTTTTCAAACTCAGGGAGATTTGAAACCTGGAGATTCGTCAAAATCTCAAGTTCGAATTTTTTGATGATTACAATACTTTCTTTATACTTCCGACACGAGAAAGTAAAAATAATGTTATTTTGGCTATTATCAAAGTAACCTAGCTAGAATTCGTCTCTAAAATTTTGAATAACACAAATCTAAGAATTATTAATTCTCCACCCCCGCCTCCAAAAATAAAAAATATAATAAGATTTTAAAATCAGCATTTCTGCTATTAAAAAGATAAGACTGTGAATGGGGGATGCTCAATTTCATATAAGTCAAATGAAAGTAAATAGCTAAAACTTTACCTTCACATTGTGAAGTAGCGGCGTTGAGCGTATATCCTGTGCCACAGCTTGTTGTGCGGACACAGGTATACGATCCAATAGTGTTATCACACCGCTGACTTTCCGCACAGGAATGCAGCTGTAGTTGGCATTCGTTCACATCTGAAAAAGCATTTTTAGCAATTCAATAAAAATTATGTTACAGTAAAGAAATAAAAATTTCTTTTATATAAAATTGCATCTCATCAAATTAGCTACATAAAGTGTTTATTAAAAATTAATTCTGATGTTATTGCTTATAGCACTTGTCATAGTCAAGCCCGCTGATGAAGTCAGCGATAATAAGCCGAATTTTGGCGTCTTTTGTTCCAGCAGCGCCATCTAGGGCCAAGAGTATATCTTAGCTACTCATTCGACACATCCCTTTTCAAGGGGCGGATTCCATTCATACTTTTCATCATTTATCTACAGATCGTAATTTAGACCTGAAGCAAAGAACGATTACATCTGATCCTGTACCCCCAGTGGACTTTGTGGCTACGACGCATTTATACGTGCACTAGCCACCTTGTACACGAAGAGTCTTCAGCCGGTGGGTTTTGAACAAACAACCCAAGGGATGGGAATCCAACTTCCTATAAACCAGACTATTCTGACCTAAAAAACTGAATTGTACACTTAATCACCATTTCTTTTAACACCTTTTCTTTCAGAAAATTCATTACTAAAGAATACCTTGTATATAGTCATCTTTTGCATATCTATCTTGACGGTATTAACTTTATGTTGATATGTTTGATCACTCCTAAAATTTGTCGATGCTGTTCTGGACCACCCTGTTCAAGGCACATTTGTAATTCTGATATAATTGATTCCACGCATCATATTTTTGAATTTATAAAACTATTTTTAACCATATTAAATAGTAGAAATATCTGAACTTGGACTTTTAGAAATCATATTTCACCTTTACATTCCTTGGTGGCGGTATCCAAAGTGAAGCCCTGGGAACACACACATCTGTAGCTTCCAAGAGTGTTCTCGCACACCTGGTCATTTTTGCACGGGCGAAGGATGTCGCATTCATTCAGATCTGCATCAAAAGAAACAAAAAGTTTTTTTAATTAAAATTAAAATAAGTATTTTCATATTTTACGAATTTATACGTTGTATACATTTCTTTTTCAATACTTAGATTTTCTACATACAATATTGCACACAGTGTTACCTTATTTCCATATACATAATTTTACTGAAAATGTGTGCAAAGTTGTTTATAGTTAGTATAAAAGTGCTTTGTGCTCTATACTGTGTGCAGGGTTTAATACTTCGTTCATATGCATCATAGGAAAGAACAATTTAATAAAAATACAAAAAGATTATTGTGCTTCACTAAGATCTAACACAGAAATAACAAATGTATAACAATGTTTCATTTGAGAAAAGAAATGAGTTAATGATTTCATTCAATTTTAAATGTGATTAAAACATTTTGCGAAGTTATTTTAAATTCAACAACCATTAAGAAACAAGTTATTTTAAATAAATATTTGTTTATTTGAAATAATAGTTTCATTTTAAATAAATATTTATTTATATTATCAAAAATAACAGCAATATAATGTTACTTTGTGAACAAATTAAATGCGATTTTTGAGACGCTTTTTAACATTCGACTTAACTGACATTCTTCATATAATGTCCAACTACATTGATCCCTCCCGAATGTGTGGTGTGGAAATTTGGAGGGGAGGGATGCCAGCTCCGGTGTCGTTCTCGTCATCGTACTGCAGTTTAAAATTACGATTTTCATCTCAAAATAACTCTAATGTTGCTTTAACAAAACGGGAAGTTAATATAACTAAATTAAAAACGAAACTAAACCAACTACATTGATTTAGTATAATAGTTTGTTCAATAATAAGTTAATAATTATTCTCGTTTATTTCGATTATATCTTATTTTGTAACAAAATTTGAATTACATGAAAATTTGTTTCCAAATCCATTCAATACATTTGAGCTTATGCTACTGATTCTTTATTCTCTATTGTTTCTCGTCGTTTTATCTTATTTCCTACCATCCTCCGTCAATGATGTCTTGTCCACCTGTCGGAAAATGCCTGCCGTCGCTTCTGATTTGGAGCGGTGATGATAGACCGAGAGGTAGGCAAGTAAAAAAAAAAGGATTGAGAAACACTGAAATGAATGATAATTCTGAAAATACTAAAACAGTGTGTTGTCATCGAGGAACACAAGTCTGCTAATCAACTAGGCTATTAAGAAGTGAATGAAAAATCGGTTACAAGATTTCATCTTCTCAAAAATGAAGTATAACAAATGAAATTAAATTGTATAAAGAATATTGTAGCATGTGCGTTTTCAATATCATCCCTCTGAGAAGCTCTAGTATCAATGTAGTTTATGCATAGTTTCGTCAAATGAAGTTAACGTAGAACCAGTTGAGAGAAAAAAAGATTCGAACCTCTAGGTCTGAAATATCATAGCATAATAATACCCTAGATGTGGTCCGTTTAACTTTATTTCATTTTTTAAAATAAACTTTTAATTATATTATTGCGATAATATATACTCAAAAATATGCATTAGATATCGTTATAAAGCTCATAAATGTCGCAACTAAAGGAATGAAAAGTAAAATCTACTTTAAAATTTATTAAATTCTTTAAAACTTATTAAAATTTGAGAAAAAATTATAATTTTTCATTTTAAAGTGTTGTAAAAATTATTTGGAGGAAATAATATTTAATATATAAAGCTATAGGGGAAACTTTAAAATCTAAATTAGTTAAAAAAATTAAAATTTTGAGAAATTCTTTCTGAATAAGCATCTACTACCAAAGCAGTCCATACGTATCAAATTTGATAGCAAAGGATTCAAAGTCCAATTTAATGTTTTTCGAACAATTGTTTTCATCATGCCTATCACATGGAGCAATTTACGGACTGTATATCAGCCTATCAACAACAAGTTCATAAGGTCTGAAGATCTTTAGTTTTATTTAAAATGTAATGCATATTAAATTATATTTGATGATAGTGTTCAGATTATGTATGAAATAATAAGTACAATCCATTTTGTTCATCTATTTATATTTAAAATTATAAATGCTTTTCAACTCTAGACGTACCTGTGCACGTATCTCGGGAGGCGTCGTAGACATACCCCGTGCCACAGTTGCTTGTGACTTGACCCGGCCTGGTCTGGCATTGGTAACTGCCCGGAGTGTTGATGCATATCTGGGTACGTCGGTCGCAATCGTTGTCGCCATCCATGCACTCATTAATATCTAAAAGAAAGGAAAAACTGCATGAGATATAGAAACTCAACATTACCAGTGAACCCTCTCGTCACCTTTTTTTAATTTCTAAGTATATTTTTCATTTTTTTCATTCGTAGTTCATTTAGTCTTATTTCCTTTGAAGCATGTCAAAAAGTATTTGTTCTGGTGCACGTTAAATCCATCGACTTCCAACATCCTCCCATTGGTGTGGTCCGGAAAAAGGAGAAGCTGGTGTGGTGGAGAACAGGGATACCAGCTCAGATGTCATCCTTGTCATCTGACCGTGGTTCAAAATTACGAGTTCCGTCTCAAAACTACCTTATTTTTGCTTTAAAACGGGACGTTTATACAATAAAACTGAACTTAAGTATGGCTGGTCAGATCAAAAGTATTTCTTCCAGCATTAAAAAATGTCATATCAATCTACACTCATGTCCATAAATTAAAGACAATGCAAGTTCAGAAAAGCAAAGAGTCAGAAGCAAAAAAAAAAAGTGCCTTATTTGTAAAACCTATTTATTAAACAAAAAGTAAAAAGCAAAAGAGATGCTATATGTTTGATATCATTAATAAACATTGCAATTTTTTGCTCCCTGGAGAAAATTACAGAAAAAAAAATTCTATTTACAAAAACCAATATTACATGGTTGGTATGATGGTTAATACATAATATGTCTCCCAGACGATGCAATACAGAACTTACAACGCCTAGGCATGCTGAGTATCAAATTTTCAATCTGATCTTGGGGAATATTACATCACTCATCAATGCTCTCCGAAGTTCCGGTAGATATATAGGAGGTGCTTGACGGGCTGCAACTCATCGGCCAAGCATGCCCCACACATGCTCTACTGGATTCAAGTCCGGTGAGAATGCTGACCAGTTCATACGGGTGATATCCTCAGATCGAAGGCAAATGTTTACGATGTTTGCACGGTGAGAACGGGCGTTGTCATCCATAAACACGAATTCCGCGCCCATGATGTCCCGAAACAAACGTACATATTGTTCCACGTTCCGATAGATTTGGCCTGTCATGGTTCCAATTTGAACATGCAGGTCAGTTCTGGAACCCAGAATAATTCCTCCACAAACAAGCAATCCTGCATCACCGTAACAGTGTCGTTCAATGATGTTCTCTTGGTGGTAACGGGTACCTGGCGCTCTTCATATGAAAATCCGGCGAGAATCTGACTGCAAGCTAAACCTGGACTCGTCGGAAAACATCACACAAGCCATTGTTACGGTTTGTGTTGCACAATTCATGCTCTCTACTCCAGGCTAACCGCAGACGATAGCGAGTAGCTGTAAGTGCAACACATCTGACAGGCCTACGAGCAATCTGCCTTAAGCGTCTGTACATGGTCTGCCTTGAAATGTCGTACCATTGGCTGAAGAGAGCTGACGAGACAGGTCTGATGATGTGCTCCGTCTGTTCCTTTTGGCAGAAATTGTCAAATACTGGTCCTCATTCGGCATTGTAACTCGGAGGCGACCTCTGTTGTAGCATCTATTCACATTACCATCATCTAGGAATCATTGCCAAAGCCTAGAGATGACATTCTGGGCGATTCCAAGTTCCTCGGATACTTCTAGCTGGGTCCGCCCACATTACAAACGGCCGATAATTCTACCTCGTAAAAAAAATCATCCAAATGCGCCCTTTGTGTCATTAATATACGGTTATTGCACTGAAAGGCGTATAAAGCGATTGCGAACAATTTTACTTGTTTGCCTGTATTCCTTATACATTACTCTCTTACACTCTCGTCGTTGTGACATACAATCGGTGTCATCTGGTGGCTTCCTGCAATTGCATATGATTTTTGAAAATGTGTGTAGTCATTTTACGGGTGATATATGTATTTTAGTGTTCGATTTCCGCGTGACTTTCAATTATCCTTAATTTATGGACATGAGTGTATTTGGTTCATAGAGAAATAACTGACACAAATGCAGTCAAAGAATGGAAAATATTTCATTAATAAAAATTGAATATAACATTGACCAGACATATTTCTCATTCAAGTCAATGCTTTTCTGTCATTTGATTGTACGAAACAGAAGTGTTATGAGTCTGATACGGGGCATGCATTGTCTTTTCAAAGCAATACCTTGCTCGACCATTTTTTCGAGAAGTCTGTCTAATGCGGTGTCGTAATTTCGTAGAAAATTCACAGTACTTTTCACTGTAGGTAGCACATCCAGGTGGCAACGCGCAATTCTACGATGGGCGCAAGCTTAATGCATATTTCTATTCCAAGACTAGTGTCTCTTATCGATTATTTCATTGGTGAATCAGGATTTGTTGTTTCTAATCATTTGTTACTTCTAATCAGTTGCTAGAAATCATCTGGGGCTTCATTATGCAATGCAAAGTAATGCTCTTCATTCAAGCGAAACGTTTTTGCTTCTTCGAAAATGTTAGTGCATGATGTACTACAGCATGCATACTTTCTCGAACTTCAAACTGTGAACACTCGATTACAATGTTACTCGAGCTGCTGTAGGGTGTCTTTTATTTAAATCTTTGTCTGGAGTTCCCTGTACATGGCTGAAATCTTCCAATCAGCAGGGCAATGTTCGCATTCTTTGTATTTTTAAAATATCTTTGTTCTCAGGAAAATTGAGACAATTCTATAAAGTTTTAGTTTTTCATATATGAACTAAGAGAAAGTATTATATTCTAAAAAAATTGACCACTAGTTTTTGGAAAATCGCCACTTTTCAAACTGTAACAAGGGAAAAAAATTATGAATTTATGTGTTTCTCTGTTTGTTTATAAATAAAGTAACTTAAAAATGTATTGAGTAAAACAGATGAGATTCCGTAATTAATCCAACTTTGTAGTTACATTTCTATCAAATTATGGACGAAATCGCTCCACAGGGTGTGAGTGCCCGAATGCAAGTGAGCACGATAACTTAAACAACATAGAGTTAGATACACAGTTTTATACTCTAAAAGTAATATATTTGTATGGAATTTTAAGCCAAATCCATTTAATGGTTTTTAGTTGGTCTGTATATTTCGAGGGCATACAAATACAATACCCAAAAAATGCGATGATTTAAATAAATGAAATTTGATATGTGTTGTTGTCCGTACAGTTGTTATCAATATAAAATTTGATTTCAATTAGTTGAAAAGAATGCATATTTGGGGTTAATTTGGAAAGTAAGAATCCAAAACGCACATTTGACTTTCTTCGTTATATTAACGCTCATTATAACACAAAATGCTCCTGCGATTGGTAGCTATCACTGTGTGCGAGAATCGAAAGGGGAAGATAGAGGTATTCCGCTTATACTGACATTCTTCCACCTTGCTCAGATCTTCGACTCCCAAAGTAATTCAAATTTTGAGCATTCTTGTCATTAATGGAATTTGCACAAGATCCAAAATTATTTATTACCTTTATTAGGAAACATACAAGAAACTTTCGGAGAGGCCACTTTTAAGCTAGTTTCGAAATTGTAGACGTTAAATATAGATTGAAACAAAATCTCGAAGTCGGTGTTTTTGGCGAAATTAATATACGTTAAATACACTGCTGGTCAAAAGTATTGCAAGTTTCAGAAATTGCATGTCTTTTTTTTTTCAAGAATAAGACCCGAAAAAGTAGTATTTTTTCATTTAAAGTGATATTTTCTATTATAAATGTATTGGAGAAATTTCAAGCTATTGCGTCATTCATTTTGAAACAATATTCTGCAACGATTGCGTTATCTTGTAGTTATAAAATCTCCAACTGTGACGGATTTCATTTCGTTTGTTGCGCTGTTGAAGTGCTTTTCAATTTAAACTATTCATTTCTTTTTAAAATGAGTGAATTGACTAGTAATAAGAGCCAGATTGTTATTTTAATGCATCAAGAAAACATTTTAAATGTTAGGATTGCTCATCGGTGAGAATGCAATAAGTCGATAGTTTCACGCATCATAAAGAGATTCAAAACCGAAGGAATCGTAGATAAAAAGCATGGAAGTAGTCGTCCGAGTTTATCTTCTAAACGTGCTGATGCTACATTGACATGATTATGCCGTAAAAATAGATTTGCAAGTTCTGCTACACTTGCAAGAGTTCACGTCTGTCAATACCAATCACAGAACAGTTCGCAGAAGACTCTGTGAAGTTGGTTACAAGCCACAAGTATCTAGAAAAAATCCAATACTGATGAAAGCAATGCTGAAAAAACGATTGAAGTGGGACAAAGTGCACAAAAATTGGAGTATTTCAGAATGGGGACAAGTTATATTCAGTGACGAAAGTCGTTTTTCTTTAATGTCTGACAAGCCTGCCCACGTTTGGCGTAAAGCAAAGGAGAGCATGAGGCCAGAATGCCTGATTCGTCCATCAAAACACACAGAAAACTTAATGGTGTGGTGGTTCATGTCATATCAGTCAACTGGACGACTACATTTTGTACAGGAAGCATGAAGGGTCCCAAATATGTTGGTGTGCTGAAGCATCAAATGCTTCGTAGTGCTCGTGACAAGTTCCCAAGGCAGAAATGGATATTTCAGAAAGATCTAGCACCCTGTCATATATCGATAAAGATAGACATATAAGTTCACTTCTGACCTCTATATCGAAACATTCGTTATTTCAGGTCAAGGCTGCATTTGCAAAACATGGTAGTAATGTTCTTGCATTACCAGGAAACTCACCAGATTTAAACCCCATTGATAATAAATGGAGAGTAATGGGAAATAAAATAACTGAGAACCATCTCAGAACAAAACGAGAACTTCTGGAAACAATAATTAAAGTTTGGCACCATGAAATACCGAAAGAAGTATTGAAAACCTTGTGGATTCTATGCCTAACAGAGTGGCTATTGTGATCAAAGCCAGAGACGGCCCGGCCAAATATTAAATGCTTGTCAGTCAACTTGAAGTCTTTTATTATCTTTTCTGATCAAAAGAATGTAAAATTTTTTCTTTACATTTTATTCTGGGGAACCAAAATGGATTCTGATACTGATAACCTGTACATTTTGTTTGTATTTTATTCTTTTTGAAATTAAATAATTTTTTATTCAATAACTTAATTATATCATGACTTTAGAATAATTTAACATATTGACATAAAAAATATATCTTTAAATAGAAATATATTATTTTTTGAAGGCTTTTTCTTGAAAAAGAAACGTGACATTTCTTAAACTTGCAATGCTTTTGACCTGTAGTGTACATCATAGGAGTAAGAAATAGATTTATTTACCTTCACATTTCCTTCTCCATGCAACCCATCTGTAACCATAAGGACAGGTGACTTTCGAAATGCATCGGAAACTGCCGACTGCGTTCAAGCATTCTTGGGTGTTGGGGTCGCAGGTGTGTGTTCCTTCTTCGCATTCGTCCACATCTGAATTAGAATATAAAATGAATTTTCATAGCAGAAAAAGACAAATAATAGACATGCGGAAACAATATTTTTAATGCTGTTCACTGTTTTGTATTCTTGATAATTTTATTTATATTTCTTATCTCAGTCATTAAAATAAATTTTCTTTTGGAATCGGTTAAAATTGTAAGATTATCACACTTTTTGAAAAAAATTGAATTGAATACTTTATTCAGAAAATAACGGATGAAATAGGATAAGGACATCGTCAACGAACACAACAGAATACAGTCGGCACATAATAAGCACAGTAAGCAGAACATAACAGCTGTAAAAGCATCCTACTTCAATGTATAGTTTAACCAATCAAAAATCAAAAAAGTAACTACTATTAGCCTAACAACAAAAGCGACGAAGAGACGATCACATGTCTATTCTACAATACTGAAGCATGACATGAACAAGAATTGCTATTTTGTCATCTAAATATATGTTTATATGCTCTACACATTCATAATTTTCATTAAAAATCTCTTTTACATCATAACCGGTGTCCACCTTTCTCCTTAGAAATGTCATTCCTACATCTGCAAGATGTATTTGATTGAAGATCCTGAAAAAACATAAAATGATATGACAGAAAAAAAAACTAACATAATGAAGCAGATTAAAACATTGACTTCAAGTGCAAATGTTTGTCACCAGATATATGGTAGAAATTAAACGCCAAAGATGAATTAAGTTGAATAAATGATCTGCAATACCATTGACAAATAAAAAACAGTTTCATCCATTGATTTATCATTCAGTTTTGTTATTATTAATAATAGTTTCTTTTTTTAAAAAATTCAAATTTCTCTTTTAGTTTTATAAGTGCAATTTTTACCAAGTATAGAAATCTTAGAAACTTATCAAAAGATATCACAATTCTGAATTAATGGTTAAGAAATTTTACATGCCAAGTTTCACATGTCTGAGCCCAAATTTGTATATCCTAGATAATCACTAAGCTTCAAATCTAGTTTTTCAAACTTTTTAGTTTCGGAATATTTTGTTGTAACTAAAAATATCATTCGATAGCGGATTCCTAGATACAGCATGATTAAAAATATGAATTAAAGTATGTATGAGTCGCACTATAGGAGTCAAATGAAAATGTATTATATTGCTGTACAAAAAATTTATTAGAATCTTGTGCAGATAAATATTTTGCATTGCAAGATTTCCAGTAAAGCGCATTCATACAACGCATACAATTTTTCATGACTCAAACTTTAAATCTGTACCTCTTTACAGTATAGTATGGTAACCGCATTATCTAGATGTTTATTATTTTACTTAAATCCTAAAAAGAGAACTGTATATTTCTATGTCTGTTTCTAAGAAAATAAATTGTAATGAATAAATACTCAATTTCATAAGCTCAGATAACTACCTCCAGTAACCATAATATAAAATTAACAATATTGAAGAGAATTAAACTAATTGTAAGGTGAAAAATATCGAAAAATCAATAGTCAAATACTATTTAAAAATTCCGGAATTATCATTCACACTGAAGGAAAAAAATTGTATTGAAATCTTGGTAATTATTGCTTTGAAAATCAGTTGAATTAATAAGAATTTCAACTTAACAAAAATATTAACAGGTAATATATTTCTATAAATTAAATTAGCAATTTACAGACATTATTATGTCAAATTTAATTTCTCATTAATTTCCTATAAGCCTTTTTTTAAAAAAAAGTTATGTGTTTCGTATGAAAAACACAAACAGTAAGTTTCATCGCCAAGTGACGTATCTCTTTGATCAAGTAGGGATCCTGAACATTTTCTCTCATTTTAGTTTATTTAATATTTTACTATTATTATTATTATTTGAAAGCAAATAAAAATTCTCAGACTTGAAAAGTTTCCCTAAAATATGCTTAAAAATGCTTTAAAATCAATTTGCGTCATTAATTAATACACAATTCTCGGACACATTTTTTTAACTTTGCAGTGACGACAAAATTTTTCAAATCAAAACAGGATCGTGTCTGGTTAAAGATTGAACAGTCCCACTCCAAAGAAAAAGGAATTAGAGATTTGGTTAAGAATAAAAATGAAATGTTTTCGGAAGCACCCTATTAAATAATAGAAAATATTTTTAAGCATAAATTTTGATACCAAAACAAAATCTTTCAAACTTATATATGTATAAGCTTACTTGATTTACAAAATTGCTTTCCGAGATTCAGTTTAAATTTTTTTCTTTGGTACTTACATTATTAATAATTAATACATTTGTACTTATATTATTAAAATATTTTTTTTATACATTAACAAAAGCATCTCTTCAATTCTTGAATTTTTATTATTATCTACGTCTCCGTATATTTCGTAATTATTATCAGAAACATTATGATATCTGAAATAATTTTATTTCAAAATCAATATCAGATGGCGCCACAGATGTCTGTCTTTGCTAGTGAAAGAGAATGAGCGGAAGCGCGTGTGTGGCTTCGTTATATACGAACCAGACCTATAGACGACTCAAGAGTTATACCAAATTTAGCTCAGATAAACTTTGTAGAATAAGAAGAGCATCTCTCAGCAAATTTTTAGAAATTTTATTAAAAAGTTTATGTATATAATGATATAATGCTTTAATTGTCGCATAATTTTTTCACAATTAAATTTTTAGAAAGTTTAATTAAAATTTTATATACATATATATAGATATAATGATATATTATTTTAATTGTTGTATAGTTTTTTCGCCTACATGTTAACAATTTTTTTTAAATAATTGTTGCATTATTTTTTACATTGTATTTTATTTAATAGTCACTGAATTTCATTCTTGCAATCATATTAAACGATTTTCATAACAAGGAATAAAAAAGTGAAACTGCAATACGGCGAGCGTTAAAAGTGCAGTTAGAAGACTGTTTCCCAAGATGTGAAGTTATCAATGGTATTATGTCATAAAATTCGATTCCATTAGGAATGATGATTTTCATAAATGGAATAGGGGTAAGAATATTTAAAATAATATGTCTTAATGTCTGTAACAATTTAATTTTTAAAAATACCTTGTTCAAGTTAAATTACGTACAAGAATTTCAATTGAAATTAAACACCATACTTAAGGTTGGTATTACGGAATAAAATACAACTTAAACCAATTGTTTTACAAATAATTATGTTTTGAAATTATTAAAATATTGTACTGTTGTCGGGTGTATTCATCTCTCCGATATTCCGAAAATTATAGTGCATTAAGAATGAAAAATAAATTACCTAAGTATATCTTTACAAACACAAAACATGTCAAGTTAAATAAAAGCATATAAAAATAACATTTAATTTTGTGCTAATAAAGGTTGTTTTCTTCAGGTTTAGAAGTATGACATGAATGCGCAGATCATGCATTAATGTATTTGCATGAATGAATATTTCACTTCTAGTAAATATTCTTTATCGTGACATTCAATCTAGAATATGCTTTCACTAAAAAGATAAAAGTCCGCTGATAAGACGATGTGGAGGAGACCTCTTTTCAAAAATCAAGCCACAATCTGCGCTCGTGGATTTTCCATTATCAGAGAATGGAAAAACAAATTTGTTTGTAAACAAGGTTAGTTATCAAAAAAAAAAAAAAAAAAAAAAAATGGAAAATCTGCTTTTTTTTAAAAATCCAGACAGATGAATTTTCATTGAACAAACGTAGGGGGAAAGTCCAATTCTGAGTGGTTTTTAAATAAGTATTGTATAAGGAGATAAATTGTAATATAATTTCTATGTACATATTAGTAACTAGCCACCATTGAAGACCAATTCGATCTCCAAGAATATCGGTTATATTTATTTTCAATAAAATCTCTTGTGCACAACTTCATGTTCTTGATTCCCTCAGAAACTTTTTTTAAGCATCGAACTGTGACAGACATTATAGCCATGTTATTTTAATCTTTTGCAGTCGGATGGTGACTCTCACTCACTATTCAAGACGGTGCATCATTTTGACGTTTTATTTAGTTATTTATTCAAGTTTGATTGTTAAAAATACCTGTAAAGTAGAAAGTAAATGCAAATTAATTAAAAGGAGAATTCAACTTAAAACAATTATTTATATTTATTTTTCTCATCTATGTATAAGTCTTTGTATTAAGTGAATGATTATGTATCGAATTACTTTTTCGAGTGCAAAAGGTTAATAGCCTCACACCTACTCTGCTCATTGTGGAAATGAAGCAATATAATAGTGTCAAATCCTATGAAATCATAGCGATATTACAAACGCAGCTTTCAAAATAATCTATTTTCTAACTTTTACGATATAGTAATTTGATTTTATTTCACATGTAAGCAACACAGACATTAAACAGAATCTTTCTTCTTCAGGTTTTAACGGAGGAAAATCACATGATCAAATATTTGCTGGACTTTTGAAGTTAGGACTGATTGTCTCCTATTGGTCTATTTTATTACTCACGATGTATTGTTTTAACCAATTCTGAATGCTGCTGTTTTGTGACAACATGCATTGACATCCGATGACTTCGGCTATGATGGAACAAAATTTTACATAACATCATCATATAGATCAGTGCTGATAATCCATAAGTCTGTAGCATCTCTACTTTGGAACGATTTCATGGATCAATTCGAAATGTATTTTACTCCAACAGTCGGTACGATATGGTGGATATAGGATAGGAAAAAAAGTAAAGCTAATCATAAAGATTTGTGCTTATTCACTCTCTTTTGGCGATACAAATAAACCAAAATTTTGGCATAAGAATTCCTTGTTAGACCATTAATGACTGTTAATAAAGTACCCACTCCTTTCAAACATTTTTCTTATGTATATTTTTCTTTAAAACATATAAACTCTAAACATGTCTTATATGCGTTTCCTAATTCCTTTTTTCTCGCAACTATAACTGACTTTAGATTTTCATAAGGCAAAATTTTAAATTTATAATTTCAATACATATTTTGTAAACATAATACATTTTCATGAGTTAGCTTGAGCAGCATTTAGTCTGACATTCTACGAGAAGCCTGGTTGCATGCGATTCCTCAAAGTTGTAAAATCGATAATTTAAATTAAAATTACACCGTTTGTATCTTTAATCGGAAAAGCTGATGAAAGGATATATTTTTCTCAATCGCTAAAATAACAGAAAAATTACAGCGAGCTATGACCACTTATATACAAATACAAAATACGTCGTTATATCTAATAAATATAGTGGAAAATGTCTAATTATCAGTTTGCACCAGCCACGCCTGTCGATTAACATTATAAAAATTATATAATATCATCTCATAAAGAAAGTAAAAAGAACACGTCAAGTGCATCTCTAGTGATACAACTTCGATAGGATGCGGATATTGTACAATACTATATCATCTTGGATTTCAAGAAATCATCACTCAAAATAACAGTCACCTTGACAAGATCTTAAGGTCGGATCGAATCTCCGTCCAGTGGGACAGGCCCTTGATGGTGCAGGGGGAGGAGTGACAAGCAGTTGTTGGCACTTGTAAGCACCCGGCACGTTGACGCATTGTTCTTTGTCAGGAAGGCAGCGATGTCTGCCTTCCAAACATTCATCAACGTCTGTAAAGAAAAGTCTTAATAAGTAAAATCTTAAGCAGCGAATTCACGATCATTTCAGTCCACATCAATAAAGTATGGACATCCCCTTCCATATCGCTCACAAATGCAAAAAAATCAACCAGAATGAGGATGAAGAGGACAAGAAGGTTGGCATCTAACTCGTCCTATTTTTCTCTCCGGCCATTTCCATCAAGCCATTTGAATTGGGATTTAGTAGATGCTGTTGGAGAAAGAGTAGATGGAACACATGGAATGGATTATGCATGTCTTGCCACAAGCGATGACAATTTTCTTGGCAATATAAGTTTATTATATTTTAAAGATTAAATTATCAATGACTATTTACATATGTACAATTAAATTCCAATTTAAGTCTAAACTCATTTTTCGGAATTCTCACCGGAGCTCCTACTAACTCTACTACTTTCGGTGCTGCACACCCCTGCACAACCCTTCCTCTCTTCACTCCATTTTTTTTTCAGCCGTGATGCCGGAATAGATATGTGGAGTTTAGAGGCATGACAAAGATATTTGGGGTATATTGGGTTATCTGGGTTTAAAAAAATTTTAAACGAAGAGATTGGAGTGAAGTTTGGATTAAGTTCTTGTGAGTGGCATACCTAAATGAGTGGCGAATAAATGGAGTGGAATAACATTTCAATGAAATAACGTGATCAATCAGTTTTAAACTGACACGCAAAACATGGAATCTACACATTTTTAAAAACAGCTGTTTTGGAACCAGCATAAAAAATTACATTTAAATATTGAAAGAAAAAAAGTAAACCGAATCTGAATGTAAATAGTGCTGTGATTTTGACTCAACACCGAGTTTTCAACTTATTTTCTGGATTTTGTACTTGCTAAAATTTTAGCCACAGTTGAGAATAATTTAGGATTGTAACATTTCAATTGAAGTATTCGTGCGGATGATTAATTTAAGCATGATATCAAAAATAATTTCTAATTATTTATAATTATCTCTCTTATAGGTCTTATGTTTTCCAGTGTTATGTTTTTGAGTGTTAGAGAACTACTTTCAAAAATTATATATAAAAATGTTGATAACTAGTCCAAATACGCCCAAATTTTAATACTGAATACTAGCATAACTTAATTATGTTAGTATTCCGTAACATGTTTAACCGTTTTAAAATTATGTTTTAAACAATTTATCTTATAATTTTAAAATAATTAAAAACCATTTTTCGTTTTGGAAATTATTTGCTCACCAAAATTATTGATATTTGCATATATCTCATTTAAATTCAACGCGCATCTCCAATTTGAAATAACATAGATATCACTTACATGAAATTTAATTGCATATATAATATTTTCAATATTTTATAGGAAAAGTTAACACCCAAAACAATAATCTCCAGGTTTATTTTACACAGCTTTAATTAATTAAAGTCATGTGCAGTTTATATCCAAATTATGTTGTTCTCTAGGAGCCAACAAATCCTCTCTAATCCTTTTTAAAATCGGAAATACAAAGAAATTCATGTTGTAACGGTGATGTGGAATGCCAATATGGATCTGGAAGGGGTTAACAGAATAGACAATGACAGAATGAAAATTTTAGATCTATTTGCTATTGTGGAATAGTGGAAATATTACCATTTCTTCAGATTTTAATAATACAGACTTACCTTCGCATCCTCCCTGTCGAGGTCTGTAACCTGGTGGACACTGTGCCACTGAGTCACGTTCCATTGGTGGTCTTGAACGCTGTTCGTTTTCACACTCGTAGCTACCATTGGTATTAACACATCTCTGACTGATCCTATCACAATTGTCGATTCTTTCTGCACATTCGTCCACATCTGGAAACGAAAATTAAAAGTTATTGGACAAGGTTGTGGTTTTTGATCCATGTAAATATTTTAATATATAGTAATAGAAGTAATTTTAATAAAAATAACATATCAATAATGCTCGCTCTAAAAGTTTCTTAATATTCCAAAATTAAATAATTATTCTTCCCTTGAAGGATAAAATTTATGTAACATAAGCAAGGCCGTGGATACTACGAGTACTCATAATTTTTATTTCTAAAGTTCCACACATGAGCGTTTTGTGCTTTGTAGTTTAATGGAAAAACCAGCTTTGCATTTTATACGCGAATTCTATTTTTTACCTATTGAAACCAACATTTGACACATATGTACAATTTTAATAAGAATATTATATACCAAATTTTTCTAAGTCTTTGGTATAAGTAGTAAGTATTGCCACATTTATGTATGTAAGCGAATGTACATATAATGTACAAGTTTACTTCTTGACGTATTTGGTTCAAAAAATAATACTGTTTTATACTTTAGATGCTAAAACTGCGCGCTAACTTTTATTGGTATAGCTCTTTATATTTTGAAGTTATTGTATTCACTTGCATTCGGAAAGACAGACCTTCCTATTAATGAATCTTGTCAAACAGATAGAAATAGAAATTTGAAATTGATAGAAATGGGAAAATTTAGCGTTAAGACTACATATGAAATTTGATCCGTATAATTCAAAGCATTTGTTTTTAATTATTGTATTCACAGAGAGACAGGTATAGTTGCAGAAATGTATTTTTCGGTATAAAATGTGGCATTTCGCCAAAATTTCCTGTTAGTATGGTAAACATTAAAAAATCATTCTTTTTATTGAATTTCGTAAACAAGTTAGTAAAAATTCACATAACTTCATCTTTAAATTACTTTACTAAATTATAATCAAATAAGTTCTCTTTGAGAATATAGCAGCAAATTTTGCTATTTTAAAACAGCTTAAGGATTATGAGTCTTTTAATAAAACATTTAATTGGTGCTATCTAAATGCATATACTTATTTTCAAATTATAGCTATAACTAGTGTTTTATTTAAAAGTGATTCCATAAATCTCAATTATATGGTTTTAACATAAATTATTGCATAATCCAAGTTAGTTATTGCACAATGGAAATTACGACAAAGGTACGATTTACAGGATGGTCCACATACAACAATCTTTTTTATGCCTATATTAGATTTCAGAGATATTATACATGTAATTTCTGAAGATTCGAAATTCATGGATAATTAACCTTTTTTCATTCTCAACTGATCCACCAATCTCTTTTTGTTTTAATACAGTGAAATATAGCACTTGATAAGGAACTGAACAAAACTCATGCTCAATGCTTCTATGCTGGATATGCAAAGAGACTATAAAATTGTTTATAATGAAAAAACGACTTTTTATTTGTGAATTTTGCCCAAATGGAAAAATTGTTAAGAAGTCAGCATACCTCAGCAAATCTGACTAACTTCCAGAATTGCGGGTGGGGGATTGAGAATCTGAGGAACTGTCACAATCTAGAACCGACAAAAGACCACTGAAATTGCCCGTGCAAGACTCAGTTTGGACACAGTCTATGTAGATAAGTAAGTAATAAGGATTGCGGAGTGGTAGCTGCTTACTTCCGGAATACTATAATTATATACAAATAGTGCTTATTCTTCAGGATCGACCAAGAATGTTTTGTGCTGAGCCCTATTAGATCCCCCTTTAACTCGTTTCTAATGTAAATTTGATTCTCGGCTATTGTGAGCACAGAGGAATATTCAAATTCTCACCTAGCCAGCACTGTTTGTATGTAAAGAAATGTAATAATAAAATTAATTGCCGACATTTCGCATTCTTTTCGTTTCTGGTTGTATCATCTTACATTTTTCTTATCTTAAAACAATCACAATGCCTCGTTTCCATCATCGGCTTTTGAAGTAATTCTTTCTCTCTCTCCACCAATTAATTTCTTATGGTCAGACATGTATACCCTCCAAAAAAAAGAAAAAAAGACTTGCATTTATTATTTTCCTCGTCAGAGCGTCCCAAGGAAGAATACTTTAACTTCAACCATCGTATGTTTATAAGTGAATCTTTCTCAATTGCATCATTTCCGTTCTGTCGGATTTCAGTGCTTCCCATTAGGCGAGCTCTTTTCAGACTGAACAGTACAGCAAGGAGGTCAAAGAAATATATAATCTTTTATCCTTTTTAATAACCAGTGGTAGTGGTCTCTCCAAACTTTCTCGCATACTCTCTAAAAAGGGTGATATCCCAAAGAACAGCTTTCATGGCATTGGAATACAAGAATTATGAAATATTAATCTTTGGCGTGAAATTAGTATTTTTACTGAATTTATTGTGTCATCTTTGGCGAGTTATTTGGCGATTAAGCCCTGGCGTGGGGTTAATAACATCCGAAAATTCGAATATGTATTTTAGATGCGTTTTTATCAACCGATTGAAAGCAAAATTTGTTTAAAAAACTACACTTTTAGTCACAAAATCGCATACCATATTAATATTTAACTCATTTCGTTTTGGAGTTATCGCGTTTATATATTTTTGAAAGTACTGATCGATAGGTGATCAACTCCTAGTTGCATTTGGCTCAAAATGTGACAAATATCTACAATATAGATATTAATATTTATCGATCTAGTTCTCTTCGCTTTGTAGCGATTTCGTTATATTATATTCGAACAGTTGGAAAGACGGACTTCTTCAGAAAGAATTTCTCTCAAAAATTGACATAAATCTACAAATTTGGTATAAAGGCCGTATACCAAATTTCATCCGTCTTACTCATAATATTTTTTGAGTTATATTTGTCATAAACAGACGGACATATTCCAAATATTTTCATTATCGAACTCAAGGGAGTCTAAAACGGGGAGACTCGTCAAAATTTCGAGTTCAAATTTTTTGACGATTACGATACTTACTGCATACTACGTATACTGAAAAGTAAAAAATATAAGCCAATTCAATAATTATGTAAAATATTATTGACTATACAAGCGAATGCCAAAAAAACCCCCAAGATTTTCTAGATTTTTAGCTTACAGGATAGAAATAAAATGCTCTGCTAAGTAAAAATTATCCCAATTTAATCAATATTAGAAACTATTTGATAGTTGCAAACAACCCAGCAAATTACAAATACTTACCGATACACTGCCGATTGCGAGGATCCCTTTTGAATCCGGGAGAGCAAAAGTTCTCTGCGAGACCAATTGTTTGGAGGGGTAAGCATTCGTAACTCCCCCATGCGTTCTCACATTTTTCTCTTTCGATATCGCACGCATCTGGGTACTCCTCACATTCATTAACATCTACAAAAAAACAATAGAGCACTTCAAAATAAGATCAACCCGAAACATAAAATATTGTAAAACATTTGTCATACATTCAAAAGCTTATTATTGTCCTTAAAATATTTTGGGAGTTTGCGTACGTTCGTCACGTAGGTTCGTTAGTGTGGAACTCAATAACACACACAAGAAGTAGAGCTAAACCAATTTATTAACTCAACTCTGAACTGAGAATACAGTGACTGACAGATCTTCTGCTTTTATACTAGCAGGGAAAGTTCCAGAATACTTTTCTGGAGACAGTAAGAAAAGTCCAGAACACTTGTCAGGTAAACTAAAGAAATGTCCAATATCTTCTGGAACATGAAATAAAGGAAAACATAAAATCAAAGAATTAAATATTTACATATATTATGAATCGCACTGTCTCTAGCGGGATTCGAACTTACGGTCTCTTGATTATGGGACCAGTGCCATGACCATTCGGCCATGGAAATTCGACTGTCTTTCTTCAATGCGGCACTATCATGAATTCTGTTTTTAATTTATTTCATTTGACATATAAAGAGCAATAAGTATTTTTCATGCAGAAAATCAGTTGTATTTTCATGAAATAATTGTTTTTAAATCTTATTTAGAGAGAGTCTTTGGCAATCAAGTGATACATCAAAAGCAGAAGTAGTTCATATATTAAATCGGTAAAAGCTAATTTATACTTCAAAGGCAAATGAACGAGAAATTTATCTAGTTCTCTTACCACTTTGAAGTTACTCGAAGATTTTTAAATATATCGGAATAAAATGATGCGTACTCTTGAACTAGTATGAAATTTTAACTATCTTGACACACAAAAGTAAGAATAATTGACTCATGATGTCGGAATTATTTATTTAACAGATAGATGATGAAATCGACTATTCAGTTCTATTTTAGGTCTAGGTCTTCAAGTCTATTCACCATTCTTGTTCTAAATCAATATTCTGTCATCAAGTCAGTTTGACAGTTTAAAAAAACGATGAAATCCTAGGAAAAAAATTTTATTTTTCTTTTTATTTTGTCGCCTGTGTTCAAAAAAATATTTGCAGCATTTCATTTACTACTGAAATAGCTTTTCAATTATAAAAATATTTTTAGGGCTATTATTTCTTGATTTTTTTAAAAGTAACAAATATGTCCCAAGAAATATTCATAACCCTGTTCTAGTGTTTTTTGAATTTCTTTTCATCCTTACTTTATAGCACAGAACTTTTCTTAAAAAGAAAACTTCGTATGTCCCAGCTTAGAAGGGCATGAATATAGAAAAATCCAATTTTCTTCTATTCGATATTGGTTTCTAAGGTAAATTTTATATGTTAATGTCAAAACTTTCTTGGGTTTATTTTTCTACACGTTTTCCTTTAACAAATGCATTTACATAACTAAAAATATTGCTCAGTGTCGATTTGGTATGAAAGCGCAATGAAAGATCAACAGCCATAATACACAATAGAGCAATGCAATATTTTATGCAATGACTGATGTCAACTATTATCGTAAATAGGGCTTTTTTTTATTGGCAATCAAACAGTCTTGAAAGGTTTTTTTAAAAATTTATCCTTTAACACGTGTACCATATTTTTGACGAGGGTTTGTCTATTCGACTCGTTATTCATTCCATTTATCGCTTGTTGCCATTTTCACAAAATCAAAATTTCAAGCTCTTAAAAACTTTCATTAAAAAAATCAGCAAACTAAGGACAATGAGTAGCATTTTTTCTTTTTTATAGCTGCAAGTCCAACTAAATTTTTCGGCTTTCTAAAAAACACTCCCGACGTCATTTCAAATAGATATTATCTGATCAGATTCATTTTGGTAAATATTTAATATCAATAGATGGCATATATCCTCACCAACACAGATGCCCGTGACGCCATCTGGTGCAATATCTGGCTTTAAACCCGGTTCACAGAGATCTCCCACTGACTTCTGTACGCACTTGGAAGTACTGCCCACTGGTACGCACACTTGGTTGGCTTCGCACTTGACCAGGCCCGAGGCACAGTCTGCTATCTCCTGAGCATCTACAAGAAAAGCCTTGGGTCAGTTTCAATTCCCAGTTGCAAAAAAACACTAAAATTTAAATTTATAGCTTTTCTCATAAATATTCTACATTCATACAACGAACAAAAATGTGTAAATGACCTGATTTGTAAAATTTCTATTTCACAAAATAAAACGCCACTATTTCGAAAATTGTATTAATTTAGATACAAATAATTCTTAACTCTTTGAGGTATAATTAAAACGTCCCACATTTTTTATCCTTAAATATGCATAATAAAACATTATCTGATTCATCGTTTTTAATTACCATTCATAAAATCAGATGGCACAGTGGCCATGGTAGTTAATAGTAGTTACTTATTTGAGTCCCATCCTGTAAAGAAACAATTGAATTACTATTACATTTTTGTTTTTATTTTGTGTTATTCCTTCATAAATAAAAAAAAAATGGTTGAATTCGAAAAGAAATAAATGTGTAACATGGGTCATTTTATTTTCTAAAATTCTGGGCCTCAGTGGACTGAAACATTAAAAAGGTCCTCTTTAGAACTTAGTGGCGAACCTAATCATACTAGAAAGTGTATATAAGATGGTGCACGAGAAAATACCATTTTTTACTTTCTGATATACGAAGCATGCACAGAAAAAATATTGTAATTCTCAAATTTGACGAAACTCCACCTTTGAGATCGAAAAACACATTTTTGGTATTATGCCTGCCTGTTTCGAACATGCTAATTCAAAAACGATTCAACTAAATGGATGAAATTTAATATATACGGATTTCTCAACAAATGTAAAAATGTTTATCTCACTTTGAATGAAATCCATACCTAGGAAGTCTGTCTGTCCAGCTGTCCGAGTACATACGAATGCGATAAACAAAAAACTCATAAAGTTAGAAAATTACAATTTGGTTCAAGGATTTAGCAACTAAAAGTTAGATCCGCATCAAAGTTATCAGTCCAAATCCGTTATGGGGTCGACAGTCTGTCATTCTGTACTTTCGGATGCATGTAAAAGCAATAACTCAAAAATGGAATGATTTAAATTAATAAAATTTGGTATGTGATTTTATGATTACAAATATTGAAATTCTATACTAAATTTTGGTTTTAATCGGTGGAGAAAAAAAGGCATCCAAAATACATATTCGAGTTTTTAGTTCTTTTGTATTAACTGTATGCCAACAATTAATTCTCAAATTGCATGCTAGAAACGTGAAAATACTAGATTCATACCAAAGACCGATATCTCGCAGCTATTGTTCGCCAATGCCAAGCATTAATATACAAATGCCGGTTTTTCCTTTATTACTCAAAGCTCACAACTCTCATGTGCGGGATTCTGAAAATAAAAACCTGAGCCTTCTTGACAGTTACAGATCCACGATTTTATGGAGAAGGAGAATAACATCCTTATAAGAGACTATGCGAAAATATTTTGATAATATCATTTCCCCTGGTTAAACCTTTACATTATCAGAAAGAAAATGTTTTCAACAAAATAATTTAACGTTCACGGCTGTTTTTAATTATTTCTGTATATAAGATGCATATTGTGCTGTATTTCAAAACTTTATATTGAAAAAAATAAACATTTTTTAAGAAATAGATTGCTATTCTTCACTTCAATAAAATAATCGATATCCTTAAACCGTACTCTTAGAAGAATCAACTCTTAGAAGAATCAAGCAAAGCACTAATGGGTTAAATCTTTGATTCAGTACCTGATATCCTTAAACCGTATGTCAACTCTTAGAAGAATCAAGTAAAGCACTAATGGGTTAAATCTTTGATTCAGTACCCAAGATACGATAACGTATTTAAGAAGTTCAATATCTAGATTGGCATATATTAAAAAGGCATCCATATTTGTTAAAATTTGTTGAAGAACTCCTTCAAAGTGAATTTCTTCTTATTTAATGTAGATTAAAGGCCGGTTTCTTTTTCTTGTTTGGGAGATTTAAAGAAGGTAGCTACTGAATAGAAATAATGTCTTAAAAATTTTTCTTCTCGACAATGTCAAAAATTTGTTGTGAAAGTAAAACATCTAGTTTAATTTAAAGTTACACAATTGATAGTTGGAAAAGGACTGTGTAATTTTTAATTATCGCCAGAAGACTGGTATGGCACTTGAATTTTCACAATATCCCAAATTTTTGTTAAAGATTTTTCCAAATTTTTACATTGCGAGAACAATTGAATCACAAAAAAATATACTAATTACAAATAACATTATATACTGCATATACAGTGTAAACTGAAAATACCAAAATTTAAGTCCTTAATATTTAACTAGTAAGAATGTATTTGTTCAACTTGACTCTTATTATAAATGTTTTGTTCTAAAATATCAATGAACCCTTTAGAATTGTTATCTAGTCACCAAATTTTTATTTAAGTTAAAAAATTACTGAAGAAGAACAATAAGAAATGATATTTCTTTGTCAAATGTTCTAAAAAATTTAATCCTTCTAAGATAAGTAATAAAGTAAAGGAAAAAAAGTTTAACTTACTGACACAAGCTCCTCGTTGAGGGTCGAACAGCAATTCGGGGGGACACTTGGGGATGCAGCCGTAGCCTCCAATGGTGTTACGGCATTGTAGCTGAGGGTCAGCACAGTCGTCAAGGCCTTCTGTACACTCATCTACATCTACAGCGTACGACGGGGAGGGAAGAACAAAATCACGCACAGACACAGCGTTTGGGATGGAAAAGGATAGGAATAACTAAGACATTCACTAGAGTGGCCTTACTGAGGTAAATGGCAAGTTTAGATGTACCACTTTATAAAGACGAATATTATGAAGCTTTAATAACTAATAACATTTCTATTCGCGATTATCCTGGGGGTTATCATATAACCCTTCTGTCGAGGTCTCCGAGTAAACAAAATAGTTTTATAGGAAGAATTTTCATCGCAGCTGCCCATGCCTCTGTACACCTCTCATTCACTCATTTGAAATTGGAAATTCAAAATCTTAAACGAGGAAGCCAAGACAAGATACAATGGGAGCCACACATGTCTAAAACTTGTAATATTTTAGCAAAAACCGGTTTCCTGGATAAAATCTCAGAAGACTTCTGATATAAATCCAAAAAGTGTTAAGTGTTCACTCTAGTTTAGTTTGCTTGGATTAACGCCCTATTTAAAAACTACTACAGAGAATATTTGATTACACTTTTGAATCTTGAACAGATGATTATAGAATGATAGCCGAGCCTGCACACCTCGAAGAATGCATTTAAAAAGACTTATGATCGTGAATAATCTAATCGTGTTAATCTGACCTGAAATACAGCGCCAAAACCAAAAATCTAAAAACACGTTATTAATACCATATCCTTGCCAGATTTACACGAGTTATAAATAATAATACGCAATGATAACCTTGAATCTCTTATTCTAAAAATGATAAGCTATACAAACATACAGAGATGTATGTTCTTAAGCAACAAGCAAGCACATTGAACGTAAGTAATTACAGAGGAACAATACTTATTTTATGAACCGAAATACAAAATCGAAAATTCTTGAATTCAAATTCCGTCAACGTTTAATTCTAATCCAAAGAAAACTTATAATTAGTTCATAGAGATACATCAGCCTGTAAGAACTGTTTTAATTTCAAACTATTGCTTATTTTAAATCTAATACCGTTGTTACAGCATTGTGTTATTAGAAGTTATGAAGCTTCATTTCAGAAAACATATTAAATCTGAACTATTTTATACATTACTTTCTTAATGTTTTAATTTCTTATAAACTTCAAAAACAAAATAACTGATAGCATTAGAACAGATAAGATAGTCAATTTATAGACGATATGAAAGATGATATACAACATGATTTATATTTCACCACGACTGTGATATATAGCATAGCCATGACTATGATATATAGCATGATTAGTCTTACACCAGCCATGATTGTGATATACAACATGACTTTTCACATGATCTGTGATATAGTACAACATATACAACATGATTTATCTTTCATCAGCCATGACTGTGATATATAGCATGATTTGCCTTTCATAAGCTATCAGTTCATTTTAATTTTAAAAAAATTTCAAAATTGAATGAATGATTTGATCTGCTGTGATCTACTAGTATGATCATGACATTGTAAATCATAGCTTATCGTAAACTTATCTTTCTGCTTTAATTAGGACGCTAATTTAATTCTTTTCTATTCTATTACAAAAATTAGGAAGAATTTAATTATTTATCAATAGAGTTAATAAAAAAATTATTTAATGCAGTTTTTATGTAATTAATAAAAAGGGTAAAATAACTGTCAATTGCAATTTAAACTTACAGGAAAATAAGACACAAGATTTAAATTCAGAGATTCCGGATCTTACCATTCTTTCATTAAAACATGCAGAATGTTTAAATAGAGCTATAAATATTAGTATATTTAAATCTTTTATTTCATAGACTTTTTAAAAAGGCCCTGATTATGATTCAATTGAATATAATTTGGCAAAATAAATCGAGTTTATTTACATAACAGGAATTGTTCTTTCCATTAATTATTCCATTCTGTTTTTGAAATTGAAATCACATACCTTCGCAGTTGTCCTTGTTTTCATTCCACTTAAAGCCAGCAGGACAATTTCTATTCCTTGTGGGTTTCTCCAGACACTGATAAGATCCGTGAGAGTTCTGGCACATTTGTATGGTTCTGTCACATGTGTCAATACCCTCCGCACATTCGTCCAAATCTTCAATACAGAAGAAAGATATTTAATTCAAATTTTTCGCCATTTGCTTTGAATATTTCCCAAATGAAAAGTAGGTCTATCAAATCACAATGCACCTAGGTCATATTCAAAGTAGAAACACTTTGTTCTCCTGCTCTCCAAGACGAATTAGACATTACTTCGCTAGAAACACTACACACGCTAGTATATAACAGAAGTATATACTAGTGTGTGTAGTGTGCATTAGTGTGTGTAGTGTGCATATACTAATGTGTGTAGTGTGCATATACTAATGTATGTAGTGTGCATATACTAGTGTTTGTACTAAGCCTATACTAGTATGTGTACTAAGTATATACTAGTGTGTTCTATACATTGCATAGTATAAAACAGAACATTAAGAAGCTCTTTTTTTTATTTGCTGTCTTTTCTCTCATTTTATATGGGTTTTATTCGGTCTTTTTATTTGTTTATCTAAACTTACTACTTAAATTTTGATTATCGCTGTTTTTTCTGAATTTTTTTTATTAATGTATTTAATATATAGTTAAGGTTTTAAAACCCTAACTCGATTTTATTTCAAACCATGCGATTTGAGCAGTACAGCTTTTTCTTGAGCAGTAAAGTACAGTGGCTCAAGAGCATAAACATAAATCAACCAACCAACCAAAGTGGGTAGTATATGTATAATACTCTTTTCCGAAGCTCACCCTCCTAAATCATTCCTGTTATACGGCTGAATCATATCGATTAAGCTACAAAGAGAAAATATGTCTGAGTAAAAATGGAGATAAAAAACTTCAACAACATATCCCCTCGACGCCTTAATAAATGATAAATATTCGTTAATGGATTGGTTTTTCTTAGTTTTTACAAAGTATGTTAATTAATTACCACAGACTATACTATTTTCTGTTATGCATTAAACTTTTAAGTAAATAAGTAACAAATTACTGATTTCAGCACGAAATTAAAACGATGCAAATAAACCAAAACATTGAAAAAAATTTGCACAAGTCAAACGAAATCAAAATTGTTGTTATTTACTTAAAAGCTTCTTCTCTCTAAATATATACCACTAGTACCGCAGTCACATAACCAAATGAGCCAATACTTCATCTTTTCCCATAACCAACTCCTGTTCCTCTCTTCCCTTCTAGTTTAATGTATTCAATGAAATCGCCAATGCTGTACTTCAACATGTTCCTGTGATGGAAACGTCATAGATTACCTGAAGCAACATCAGTTATGGTGATAGTTTGCATGGAGGGAGTATATCACTTTAAGAATCTCTGCACGTAGCGAGAGCTAGCAGTGATTGATTTGTTTCCTCGCTGGATCTGAGAATTTCTCTACCATCTTCCATACTCGCTAGATTTAGTCCCCTAATATTATATCCCAAAGATGCAAGAGTTACTTCATAGCATTAATTAATGAACTATTTCAACAATTCTTGCTGATGATGATTTATCTAAAGAGTACATTTAACTAGATAGTTCTTTTGTTGTATCAACTAGAATTATATGCTTGCTACTATTAAATTTCCAGCCTTTTTTTTTAAATACAAAATGCTTATTATGTCTCTTTCTGCTTACCGATGCATCTTCCTGAAGCTGTATGAAATTGAAATCCTCTTGGGCATGGATGGAGATTCGGATCAGCTGTCACATTGGGGGGAGCAAGACATCTGTAAGATCCTTTCGTGTTCATACACAAGAATCCCCGAGGACATACAGCAGCTTGGCATTCATTCACATCTATAAAAGACAAAGAACTGAGAAGAGAAGGAATAATATCGCTTTCAGACCAATAAATTGTGGCAAAAATTAAGGTCCCCTAAAAAATTAAAGTTCTATGTTTTTAAATTGAAATAAGCAGGGGGGATATGAAAACTGAAGACTAGAAATGGTAGACGATGTTAAGTGACAAAAAAAATTAACTTTTCCCTTTAAAGTGCCAAATGAGCAATCCTTTATACTTTGACAAGTGTCAGAAGTGCCTGATAATATTTTAAGTAGTACAAAAGAATGTATGAAGTGATCTCTAGAGTAACATTCCTTCGGTTAGTGCAAACGGTTTCTTACAATTACCCAACTTACTTTTATCATCTCGTTTAATACTTTTATTCCTCAGTGTTTCGCACAATATTTTTTGCTAACTCGATATTGGCTGTAAAATTCTAAAGTTTATTTCAGTATGCTCTACAAGAAATAAAACAGTTACTAATTATTGAAAGGTCAGTACAAAGTTAACAAATTGAGAGTGGATCCCGAGTTAATTCGTATTTTTTACATTCCGAACACATGCTTTGAGTTATTAGAAATCTTTCGTCTATTTACTGCTTACATCAATAATCATTACTAATTTACTGACTTAAAAAACATTTCGTTTTAATAATGTTCATTACTTTGTACCTCAGAAAGAAAATTCCTAGTATTTCGATTAAAGTCATCTTTCAACCCTAGATAAAAGGAACCTTAAATTTCAACGAAAGTTATCTTTCCCTAAAAACGGGCTTCAAATTTCAATGAACGTTTTCTCTCTCTCTCTCTCTCTCTCTCTGAAGAAAATAGGCTCCGAATTTCGAAGAAAGTTTTTTTTTCTCTCTCTCTCTACTTTAGGAAAATTTCAATGAATTTTACCTTTCTACTTCGAAAAATAGACTCTGAATGTCAAGTAATTTTGTCTTTCTACTTCAGAACATACTCAACCAGAATGGCGAATGTATCAGCTGCTCAATGGTATTCGATAATACTCACCGTCGCAAGTGCGTCTGTCCTGATTGAATTCGTAACCAACAGGGCATGTGACTTTGAGAACCTCCGCTATCTGAAGCGTTTTCTCAAGACATTGAAATCCCCCGATGCTGTTAAGGCATGTCTCAGTCGCTGGATCGCAGTTGTGAGCTTCCAGAAGACATTCATCGATATCTACGAAACGAACGAAATATTTATAAGAAAAAAAGATTAGAATGCCATAATAATTCGCACAGTTCTTACTCAGAAATAAAGATACCAAAAGTATCTAAAGAAATACATTTCGTTTTAAATCATGCAGGTATTTGTAAAGTTGTTTTTATAGGGTTCTTTCAAATATTAAGGATATGATTTTCCACAATCATTTCCTATCTCATAAATGTAGCAGAAGAATCATCTCTAAAACCAAACCGAGTTTGTCTACATTCGAAACTCAGATAGTCCTGAACAACTTGGATGCGTTCATTGTGAGGTTTGGGAGAGCTATTATTCCTCGTCGAGGAAAATGAGGAGCATCAGTGATTATTCATCTGAGCAGATCTCCCAATCGGCAATATATGGTCGGATCTGGCGGGATATGGCATTGATACAGAATTATCAACTCTAAACCACGTGAATTACAACACCTCGTGTTAATTAACATCTTGAAAGAAGGCTAGAATAAGATTTCTAGTTCCACCAACACCAAATAATTACTAAGTATTTCAAAACTACGGAAATATTCTTTTGTGCCTTATAGAAATCTGCACATTTGAAACAAATAAATTTTTAAAAAAAAAATTATATCACCATTTATTTAGTAAATATAATTTATTAATTCAAGTTTGAGTTTTATGATACTAAAGCCAGCTCTGACTAAGTGGCACTAATACCACACATCTTACATAATTACTAAAGATTTTAAAATGTTTGAAAATATTCTTTTAAGAAAATCTGCATATTTGGAACAAAGAACAAAATTGTTGAATTCTATAACCATTCACTTTGTAAATATAATTTGATAATTCGAGTATATTTTGAACAAAGTCAGCTTTGGTTAAGTTACGCCGTACACATTTTGAACGGATAAAAAAGACTCTTGGGAAAATATATTAGAACTTAAGAAATAACGATTCTTGTTGTCTCTCGAGCAGTTTTTTTATTTATATCGATTGATAATATTACCTATATCGTCATGAAAATTTACAATGAGATGTCACAAGTGAAAAAAATGAGTGATGTAGCTCAACATTTCAAAATACCATACGAGGTAATAAAGTGTGCTCTAGATATTATCTTAATTAAAACTAGCTATGTATAAAAAAGTGAGCCATAGGAAGTTTCTAACAACAAATTAGAATTCTTACTATACTAGAGTTCTGATTTTATTTACTAATTTAATAAAAATTGCAACAAAATGTATGCTTCTTTTATAGTATTCTATTAACAGCAGTATATCATACAGCGACAAATTACAACGCAAAAAATTTAGTGGTATCTGTTTTGACTACCAATAAATAAGACAAAGAAAAGAAATCTCGAAATTATCTTTTCCTTCTCATTATCATGATAAATAAATATTCACTGTCAATATGGTGCACTGAATTTGCTATATTGAATTAATATAGTTCACTGAAGATTTTTGTTTTGTACCGAGCGGATGAAAAAGGAACCCATTTCATCATCTTTAAAAAAAATGTTAGAAAAATATAAAATTTCAACAAACCTTCGCAAGTCCTGAGATCAGCAGTTAACTTGTAGCCGGGATAGCATGAGCAACGCACACCCTGTCCAATTTCTTCGCATTTTTGGTCACAAGGATTGTCAGCACCGCATTTTCCGTTGCCTGAAGGAAAACTAGCTAAAAATATTAAAAATATTATGTAGAACAGTGCTGAATGGTTTAAATCAATTGGTGAATTAGATAAGAGCCAACAAAACGATTTGAGATTAAGCACGTGAAAGGCGAAATACTAGTATCCAAAATATGTGTTATTTTAGCTGGTAAGAAATAACTCAGAGATTTTTATGAATTTTATTCAATAAAAAAGTATTCTATGGCTTAAAATACATATTTCCAAATTTATTCATCCATTATCCTTAAAAGCTCTTATCTCTAAGATAAAGACATTAAAGCATCTTCTGTATGACATGTCGATACAGAATTGTTGCTCACAGAAAAGGTCAAAAAACAACAAGTAATAGTCAGACAGAGCAACGTTAGCAGGATAAAATGAATGAAGTAAAAGTTTAAAACAAAGTATTTTGATCAATTCCTTCATCGCCTTTATCATGTAAAATTGTTTTTTGGCTTGAAGATCACATTTTTGTAGTTGAATAGCGTTTATTACTTCTGACGCAGAGCATCTTCAATCTTTTTCAATTAGGACCAGTTTACTTTGGCTGTAATGGTTTTAACACTCTTTAAATATTTTCCTTTTTCTTCTTAATAGAACTGAACTTTTTTTGTATACTTGGTAGAACTAAAGTAGTTTCCGAATTTCTACGATTCGCAGCAATTTTTCTGAAAATTCGCTGATTATAAAATTCTCATTTTTTTTTGTAATTAGTCATTTGTTGCATAGGGTAGCTAATAGGGTCGCTTGTTGCTTAAGTAATGATAGGGTTGAACTAATGAAATTCATATTAGTTCCCATAAAACTGTTGTCTTAAAACTGTTCCTGTTAAGATAAATGCATTATCGATAAGCATTGAAATATTTTTAGAATTGAGGAAACATAAAAAAATCAATGGTAGGGATGAGCCTTTTAATCGATACATATTTCCTAAAATCAGTGAATTTAACTGGACTCAAATCGTAGAATTAAAATGGTTAATTTCACTTCCTTTTTCAGCTTTGATTTTCGAGCGATAGTTTGATTTTATGATAATAACTTACTGCAAAATTTCCTACAAATGAGAAGCAGCAAGTAAGGGCGATGTGGCGCTAATTTTGTAAATCTCCAACCTAATATTAAAAGTAGTCGTTACTCAATAAAAAACTAATTGGGGAAAAGAACAAAGTTTCCGTCAATTTCATTTTTCAAAAAAAAAAAGATTTTTAAAAAAAGATGTATTATAACTTGGCTTTGATAAATTGGCGAATGTGATGTAAAAACTCCATGGTGTCATGTAGCGGTTCTAGAACAAGTGATTAGAACTTGAATGTTGGTGTTGTTACCAGCCATTCAGTCTAATTTGGAATCTTCAGGCTTCAGCTATTAAATGGGAAGTCTCTCTGGTAACTCTCATCTCTCTATACTTCGGTACCTTTCCAGGTCAGCTTCTTCTAATAACAGTGGTCTATGGTCTTTTCTTGCAGTCGATGTATACGAAGTGTATCGTATTTTGGATAACCTCCATGTCGAGATATTATATCTTAATTTAAATCGTTCCTGTTTGCAAATAGATATAGTTATTATTTAGAAACCTCCACTGATTATATAAGACACAGATCAAACATCATACTAAAAGTCAAAGTCAGAGGATATATTTTGATAAGTTAGGGGACGGACGTGAATCAGTGTTAATCAGATCTAGTTGTGCTTCCTATTTTTAGCAATTGAAGATGCATCAATTTCGAAATGTGGGAAAAACTGCATCGAGTTGAACACAATTGTACTTGTTATAATTCGTGTATTTCTACACGATCCTCTTTCCCTTTCAACCTTTCCTTTCTCTTAACAAATGCACATGTTTCAGAGATGAAAAATTAGCCGCCTCTCTAGTCACTTTATTTAACCCTCCAGCAGCGTATCTCGCGATTTCCGCAATCAATCCATTTTCTATTGCGTTTTCCGCAGATTGGAGTGTTTAATTTTACGATTACAGATTTTTATTATATTATATTATCATCGTCTAACATATAGAATCAGTTCACTTTCTTTGAAAAATATTTGAACTTGTTTGCAAACATCGCATCTAAATAGTGATTTTAAGGAATCACGCAGCAAGAGGGTTAACTCTCTCACGTCAGTTTAGTTATATTATCGTCCCGTTTTAAAGAAACGCTAGGGCTATTTGGGAACGGTCCTCGTAATTTTGAACCACGGTCAGATGACGAGGACATCTGAGCTGGAACCCCCTCTCCTAGTTTCCACGTCACACCAGCGGGAGGACGTTTGACCTCGACGGATGTGACGTGCATCAGACCCACTTACACGACGGTTCTTCGGTGGAATCGGGACTCGAACCTGAAACCTGTCGTTTCTGAAGCGGAGACCTTACCACCAGGCCACTGCGGCCCCTCTCTCGTCTATGCCAAGATATTATAAAATTAGATTGGGCATAAATATTACCTGCGAGACAGCAACATTTATTAAGAATGCGATGAAAGATATAGTAGTTTTAAAGTAGAATAAAGTAAACTAACAAGGATTATCGATTATTTACGTTCCTATTATAATAAATAGGAACGTAAAAAATTTCTAAAAGCATTACAACTTAATGAATCGAACTGCAAATTCGGTTTAACAAATGGCGAGAAAAATAAATATATATAAGCTATTTTCAGGGATTGTTTTTACTTTTAGAAAATAACAAAAACTCTGGCTACCAGATTTGATTTGTAAGTTATAAAGGTGTCTTGAAATTGACTATTTTAAATGAAAGGTTCGTTATTATTTTTTTTATTATTATTTGAAAAGAACTAAAATGTCCATCAACAGGCTTTTTTCTAAAACAATCTATCGACAATGTTTGATTACAGAAACAAAACTTTTCGCGATTTTTTTAGGATCGTTTTTTATGCAGATAGCAGGAATCCAAAGGGGTTTTAACTTCACATGAATACACTTTTCTACGAAATGTAACCGGATAAAGAAACGCGGAACTGTTTTCAAAATAACTACGTCATCAAAAGGGAATGATTGGATTTCTTCTTTCAGGCGTCTCTCTCTCTCTTTTTTAATTCCTCTACTTTCATATTACAAAAACAGTTCTTTCATTTTGAACGGAAGTCAGTAATAGATCCATTCCTAAGTAAAAAAATAAACATTTCAGCTGTAGATGATTTCTAAAAAATCACATATTTATCTCTTGAAGTTTGTCAGTTATAAAATATCGGAAATAAAATAAGGCACCATTTAAATGTTTCCTATTTCCCCCTATTTAGCTGAATGTATCTGCTTCATTTATAGTAGGGGTGGGCATTAAGTCGATCGCGATTGACCGGTAAACCACCATTTTGGGGTGACCGCCTTTACTAAAACATAAGACGCGCATAGTGAAAGAAACATATTTATTTTATATTATACATTTTTTGTACCTCTTGAAGAAAACAAAATCTTTATTCAAAGTTGTCAAAGCACTAGTGAAACCAGCGGTAATGGTCTCTCCAAAACATTCTCGCGTACTCTCTAATAAAGATGTCATTCCAGAAACGCTTTGCAAGGCATTGGCTTAAAATAGTAGCGAAATATTAACTTGAATAGCGTGAATACAGCATTTTTACTCAATTTATCGTACCATCTTTAGTGAGTTATTTGGCGATCAATCCTTAACATGTGGTTAACAGTATCCAAAAATTGAATTTGTGTTTTGGGCAAGCCTTTTCTCAACTGATTAAAGCAAATATTTGACACAGAACTACAGCTGTAGTCCCAAAATTCCATACCAAATTTTATATATTTAAGCCACTGAGACTGATTTATCACGTTTACATGTTTTTAAAAGTACAGTCCAAATCCCTTGTTGGCTTTGACTCAAAAAAGTGTTTAGACTATAGATGTAAATTCTGTGCATCGAATTTTACCGACCTGGCTCTCTTTGTTCTGTAGTTGTGTTCAATTATATCGCAATTATGTCAACGCAGGACAAACGGGCTCTGGGCGAAACTTGTTTAAAATTTGATAGAATTCTACAAATTTTGTATAAAGACTGTATGTATATACAATTTCATCCGTCTAGGGCAAGGCGTTTTTGAGTTATCTTTGTCACAGACAGAACAGTCATTTTCCAAAAATGTGTTTTTCGAACTCAAGAAGGTTTAAAACTTGGAGATTCGTCCAAATCTCGTATTCGAATTTTTTGACGATTACTTAACTTTCTCTGAACTAAAGAAAACTTTGATGGTTACTACTTTCTCTATAGCATTTAAGGAAAGAGTGAAAAAAAGCATTGAACGAGATGAATTCTGTTCATGATGTTTGTTTCAAACAATCAGAATATAACATGACATCAAAATTTTAACACACTTGTATGTTCTCGACTGCAGTACACTGTTTCCGCATTTTCAAAACTTAATTATTCCTTTAATTTATTAAATGAATTCAATTTTGGTTCCATAAGATATAAGAATAAAATCAGGATTTTTAAAAAAATCAATATTTTTTTTTATTGACTTCATTTTCCAATATCTGTAATAAATTATAAAAAAAGAATTAAAAAAATACTAAAACGATTTTTAATTTTTAACAAATTAATAAAAGTATTTTAAAAACTGATTTTATTATAAATGCATTTGTATGCAAATAAATTATACAAATAGCAAAGCAGTAAGTGTCAGACGTAATCAAGTTGAAAACATTCCGTATTTTGAAAAAAGTCCAAACAAAAGGCAAACCATCTTTTCAGAGAAAAATGACTTTCAAACTAAAAATAACCTTGGAAAATTGCAAGATATTCTTACCAAGTTCAGGAGATGTACCTAATGGCGAGTACGGATTCTGGCAGCAATCTTGAAAAGCTTCATCCCATGGCAAACCGAAACTGAAGCTTGAAAATGTGCAAGGCATCTGCATGGATTCCGCTTGTAGCCCCAAGGTACAGGCATCGCAACAGTCCTGCGGAAGGTGATCAGAATTTTAAAAGATTTATATAAGTATTAAACAATCTAATAGAAACTCTATCATCCTGTCACTTTATATTGATAATCAGAAAGTAACAGTTTGTCAAAGAAGAAACCGCTTCTCCTCCGAAGTATCAAATTGAAGGATCATGATTTGAAATAAAACTGTTCGTCTTTTGTTGCTATTGCTTATGGTACTTGTCATAGACAAGCCCATTTAAAGCCGAGTTTTAGTTCCGAGTCTCTTGTTTCATTAGCGTCGTCTAGGACTAAGAATACATCTTAGCTACTCGTGCGTCAAAGCCCTTTTCAATGGCGGAATTCATTCATACATTTGATTCACTCATCCACAGATCGTAATTTAGACATGATTCAGATAACGATTACCTCTGATCCAGTACCCCCTGAGGTATTTTCTCGACTTGGAGGGCTTTACGACAGATTAAAGAGGGGCACCAGCCACCATGTACATGGAGAGTTTTTAGGTCGGTGGGATTCGAACTCACAATCCAAAGGATGCGAATTCTACAACCCTACCAACCACGCTATCCCGGGTTCCGTCTTTTGTTATTGAATGCAGTGAAATTATCATAGGACAATTTTCTTTCTGATTTGTAAAAATAAGTAGAAACTTATATTACAGAGATAATAGTTATCCTACAACCAGATTTACCACCAGATCATTGTATTTGATATGTAGAAATAAGCAGAGGCAACATGGTAGAGAGGGAGGTGTCAAAATGTCACTAAAATAATCTAAGAATTAGATAATATGCTATAAAAAAAGGAATTCAATAATATACCTTCTATGAATAAATTTTAAGGCTAAATTAAATATTTTATAGAAAATATTGATATACTTATAGTACAGTAAATGAAGGAAAGCATTTGGTCATAAAAGATTGGCCTGCAAGACGTTTAGGCGACAGTGTACCGTCCTTCGCTCAATTGAAGTCAAGTCGCTCTGGAGCTGAATTTGTTCTAACCTCTTCGGCCTTATTGGGAGTTGAACTGAAGTGAGATGGGCTTTGACGGAATAAAAAGAAAGGATGAGACGAGAAAGGAGAAGAGACTTTGATTTTTGCTCTGTGTGATGGCCGGATTTCGAACTCTTAATATTAGCGATTTTAAATTAGTTTGGTTTTGAAAACCCCAGATATTTTAAAATGTTAAACCTGTTTTTTAATTATGTTTAATTTTAATTGTGTCTACAGTGGTGGCCAAAAGTGTAGACATTTTTTGAAAGTTTCATGTTTTTCAACTTTGCATGCTTGTAGAATATATTAATTTTCACTTAAATACAAATGTTTAGGTATCAAATTGAAGGTAATTCAATGTAAAATTTAATAACAAAAACAGTATTACAATATCTGTATTACAAAAAAAAGTTACGCTCATTTTAGTAGAGCAAACAAACACAAATCGTTTTGAATAATGACGTGTTTTGTAATAAAAGCGTACTAGCTAATCACAAACACTGTTCTGGGGACCCATCAAATGTCTGTAACTATAATTTAGGTTATTTGGATGGTAAAAGAGTTATTGTTGTGGAAATATTTTGAGAAATGATGCATACTAGTACAATTAAATAGAGCATTGCTGTTTTTGAATATTTTAAGTCCTTTTTTTTAATTAAACTAATTTTAAACAAACACCAACAACAAGAACTGATTGGACATCTACAAAAAGAAGCCGAATTGTCATATTGAGAGAAAATGGCCTCTTTTATACTGAAATTGCAAAACAAGTTGGTGATTCAGTGACTTGTTCTGGTGTACGAAAGTTCTGTTTACGTTATGAAAAAACGAAATCAGTGGAAAATAAGACCAAATCAGGCAGAAAAAAATGCACAACTGCTACTGCCGATAGAAAAATTAAACGGCCATGCCTTCAAGATAGAAAAATTTCATCAGATGCCATTAGATGTGAAATGAATGCAGCGGGTATTGCAGTAAGTTCAAGAACAAAAAGAAGAAGGTTATCAGGATTTGGACTACAAGCTAGAATTCCAAGGAAAAAACCATATTTAAATCAAAAGCAACTCGATAAACGAGTTAAGTGGGCAAAAGAACACATTAAATGGTCAGAAAATCAATGGAAGCAAGTAATCTGGAGTGATGAGACTAAAATATCGCGCTTTGGTAGTGATGGTAGAAAATACGTGAGACGTAGAGTAGGTGAAGCGCTTCATCCTGACTGCATTGAAGCAACTATAAAAACAACAACAAATGCCATGATTTGGGCATGTATGTCTGCAGATGGTATGGGCCGAATTCAAGTGATTGATGGCATCCTGAATAGCAAAAAATACATCGAAATTGTCCTGGAACCAAAATTGATACCTTCCATCAGGGATTTCTTCCCCAACAAAGCACCATTTATTTTTCAGCAGGATTCAGCTCCATGCCACACAGCAAAAGTATGCAAAGCATGGTTTCAAAATAAAGGCATAGATGTATGCCATGGCCAGGAAACAGCCTGATCTCAATCCAATTGAAAATTTGTGGCGACGTTTGAAAATTCTTGTACGAAAAAAACGTCCATCCAATAAAAGACAACTTATTGAATCTATAATTGATTCTTGGCATCATGTGATTGCGAAAGATGAACTCCAAACACTCGTTCACTCGATGAAAAGACGCTGTGAAGTTGTCTTAAAAAATAAGGGTTATCCTACTAAGTATTGATTGTGTAAGTATCAATTTAAAAAAATGCAAATCTAATATAGATCTTACTAAAATGAGCGTAACTTTTGTTGTAATACAGATATTGCAATACTGTTTTTGTTATTAAATTTTACATTAAATTACCTTCATTTTTATATATAAACATTTGTATTTAAGTGAAAATTAATATATTCTACAAGCACGCAAAGTTGAAAAACATGAAACTTTGAAAAAATGTCCACACTTTTGGCCACCACTGTATTCTATGAATAAATGTTTTGTGTTTTTTTTAAAACTATATTTTCCTTCCCAAGACATTACAACAGTCATGTAGGTTTTTGGTATTCAATTGTCTTATAAGTTTTGTTAATTTATTCCTTCAATTAAAGTCGTCACATAGAAGTCGTAGGCATATTATTATTTTTTAACCGATTTTATAATTTGCATATCATACTATGTAGTACATTTCTTTTGAAACGACTTTATTTGCACTTTTTTAGCAATAAATTATTATAAAAAATAGATGCTTATCGATACATATACATATGCACACCACTTGTGCATATTAAAATTTTTCTCGCATGTTCTTGAGGAAAATCTCATAAGCTATATTAAAAGAAATTTCTTGATAGTAATATATTGTATTAATCATTTTGTGATTAAAATAGTTTATGTGTTATTTAAAAGGCTAAGTTGCGAGTTATAATGATTCAAGTTGTCCCTCAATATTTATTCGTCTAAATGGTAATCAACTAGGTGTTTCAAATTCAGGGTCATTTAGAACAACTTCAACAAACTTGCAGGAATTAGAGTACAAAACGATCCGCAATCTCTTAACATCGCAGAGTCCGTAATGCAATATTAATGAGCTACAGCAAAGAAGAAAAGGAACAGCAACATGTAAATGTAACGAAACTTTTTGAATAATGAGTTCACACGGACAAAAAACCGCAAATACAACAGAAAATGTTTGAAATTTTGATTAAAAGTTCTTTTACCTTCTTGGCATCAATATTTTAGAGAACCTCTATTAATTGAGAAAGTTATGCTATATCTCGATATCCCTGACAGCGACGTACTGATATCGTGACTGATGTGAAATGTTAAACTGGGTCTCGTACACATTTGCTTTCATATGAACCTGGAAGAACAATTCTCGCATGATAAGTCAGGTAATCTAAAAGGCCAATTAATCGCGCTACCATTTTTGAACTTATGATTGACCGTGCGTTCTATGATGTGGAAACCACACTGAGAAGCGCATCCAATAAAAAGCATATTATTATTCCAAAAGTTTCACAAAATTTGTTGCGGAACGATCAAGTGCTGTCCATTAGAGGAAGTATATTATTATGAAATGGTCCCCAACAATCAAATCCAAACATCTACATATAAATAATTGTGAACCAACGTGTGTAGTTCAGTTGCTATAAAACAGATTCAATCATATAAAAAAAATCCTATCTATAAATGCTAGATAGTTCTGAATAATCTTTATGCCCATCTTTTTCCCTTAAAAATTTTTCCTCACTGGTGATTAATCACATTTAATTTTTATGCCATAAAATCCTGGTACAAGTAGACAATTCATTTCGATCACTTTGAAATAAAATGTTAATAAACTGTAATGTCTTGATCCTGACCAATCAAATAAGGGAGTAGCTTAACAAAACAATTCTTTTATTTATAGCCTTATATATGTATACGAAAATAACTTGTTTTTATCTAGGTTAATATTATTTACAAAATTCACACAACAGTTGAAAGTTTAATCATGAAATAGTTCCTAGATCAAACCAGTGAATAGACACCAAAAAGACTCTAAAAGGCTGTTAGCTACACCACGGGTAGCTTCAGAAATCCACCTATATTTATTGGATGGATTCTAACACTGAAACCCGAATCACACGGAGCTTTTCACAAAATCGGGAACAACTTTGAACACCGACGTCTTTGAGAATCCCCTTCGACGCCTCTCACTGCTCTCCTCTCCCTTTTTTTTTCTCTTCAAACAAAAAAAAACGCATTTTATTTCCAGTAGATCTCCGCTTTTGACTCTCTTATTGATGAACTTATCACCCAATAGCTGCTCAACAATGCTTCCTCAATGGTCTCCAGTCGAACGTGGGAATGATCCATTTTTGAAGCTGACATCCCTCCCCGAATACATGTTAATTATAATGAATTCATAACCAACACCGACTGACGTCTACCTGAGTTCGACACTTAATTACAATGGTTGCTAGTAATTGAAAGTTTCTGGAAGATTTGGAGAGTTTTTTCATAAGAAAAAAATCAAACATATGTATGGTTCGACGTTCTTCTCCCTTGAAGACATGATGGATATATTTGAAACGACGAGACACCCATCTGTGGTCCTTTATCTGGATACAACAAATGACCAGACACAATGACTCTACCACAGAGAAGGATCCACATATGGCGGTCCTTAAGCACTTACTGGCCGGAATGCCAATTTTCATTTGAGGCATTAAAAAAAGGGGGGGACATTAAAAAAAACCCTTCCAATCACGTTATTGAATCTCTGAACGATTGCTGGAGTACATGTTAAGCAACATGTTGTTCAAAAGAAGTAAAACGAGGAAAGAGTGTTATGATAGATGCTTACTTTGAAGGCTTCTCCTCCCTGGTGTGGATGAATGGAGCATTGCTTCCGTGTCCGAGCAGCATTTTTTCCATTTTCACAGTGTATCTGCCTGTGTGTTCGTATACAGCAGATGTAAATGGCAGTCAGACAGGTCAATCTGTCCTGTGGAGGGAACTTAGTTACATCTTCCGAACCCGCACATGTCGTCTGATTCCGGGCCAACACCTCACCTGAAGAGCAACAACTCTGTAGGACGGGTTCCAAGTCACCTAAAAAAATTTACGGACTAGTACATCATTTCTTAAATTTCTTATTCTTCCTACTAGGGTTGGGCGATGACGAATTTCCTCATCGCGATATATCGTACAACATATGTCGATATTTTTCAATATATCGTGATATCATTATTTTTACAGCTATTATAAATAGCATTTCTTAACATATTGACTGATCAGAACGACTCCAAATAAAAGGAAGTTTCAATTTATATAAAAAAAAATTTTTACTTTCTTTTGAATAAAAGTAGTTAGAAAATAATTTTGTTAAAATCCCTTTTGTAAAGAGTGTCAATGCCACAGCATGTTACAATTTACAACATTGCGTTTAAAACAACTATTTTTATATATTAGAGTATGACAGTATTTATAGAAATATTAACAAAAATTCTGCCTGAAGGTCAATAAGAATGAAGAGAAACAAAAATAAGCACTAACCGGTAACCAAAATGAAATTAATTCTGAATGTCGATTTATTGTATCGCGATTTATCGTGAGCCCCAAGGCGAAAGTGGAAGTATAACGGAATTTCTTTTGTTTTTTTATGCGATTGCGCTTAAGTGTAGAAATACTATCTGCTAATAAAATTGTGGTCTAAATCTGAATTAATCCTTTTTGCTTTCATTTCTGAAGTTGTTTAACGATGTTGAAGAATGTTTAACGATTAAACAACCTTCTGATAACCGCAATTATTTTTCCCATAATGGTATCATTCAGTTAGTGAACAACTAGCAGTCTACACCAAAATGACATGCTTAAAAAAAGTAAAAAAGTATTTATAAAAATAAAGTATATGACAGTATTAATAGAAATATTAACAAAAATTTTGCATAAAGGTGAAAAAAAATGAAGAACAACAAAAATAAACACTAACCGATAACCGAAATGAAATCGAAAAGGCAAATTAATTGTGAATATCGATTTATTGTGAACTATTATTATTCAGGATTTCGATAAATCGATATTTTTCAAAACCTGTCATCAAAAAATCGATTTTTCAAAAATATCAATTTTTTTTTCTTTTTTTCGATAAATCGGAAATTGGCTCAGCCCTACTTCCTACCCATTTTTACTTAAAATTATTCCTATGGATAATTTGAAGGTATATTCCTTCCAGGGAAAAAAAAAGTTTCACATTCTCCTCATAATCAATATGTACAAATTATGAAATAGCAAAAGTTTTCATTGTGTAAAAATTAATTGAAATATATATGCCATAACTTATTCACACCTGTCAATTTTAAAAAAAAATGAAGAAAAAAGGAAAAGTAAAGAAAATTATAAAGAAACAAATAAGGGTGATGATTAAACCGTTACTATTTACTCTGATAACAAAAATGAGGACAATAAGAAACCGACATAGAAATAGATTTAATATAATCCATTACAGCAATAGAAAGTTTTGTATTAAAATTTCTTGTTTCTTTAACTTTTGCGAACGCTATTTACATTTTTTTTTATCTAATTTATGAAATTAGTATATTTATTAATTAAAATTATCAAGAAACAGTTTAAAACAAATTTAATATCATCAAAATTCTGTTAATATCAAATTTATTAAATAAATTTGGTATATAATTTATACGGTTTAATAATACATTTAATAATTATATAAATTTTACAACTGACCGGCATTGTCTTCGATTCTTTGACCCATTCTTTCATACATATGCATAATGATATTTATTAATTTAAATCTTAATTTAGCCCATGTTAACTTCATTCTAAAATGTTCTTTTACTTCCTGATCAGTTTCCACTTTTGTATTCAATTATTTCCAACACGCGCTTAATAAAACTTCTAATTCCAGGGTTCCCTCACTGGGAACGAAGGAATAAAAATCCCTAGCATTCGCACATGCTTTTCAAAGATACCCAAGATTCTCTTGCCTATGTCTACACGTGTAAAAGAAACCCCTATTAGATTTCCTTAGTAAAATCACTGAGGGGAAAATTTTCTATTACTTTGCTCTTATATCACGATATAGACTGATGTATCTCTTATTGCTTTTTCTCTGTTCATAATATGACTTTTAAGTTGTTGTTGTTTTTTTCTTTTCGGTCATGCATCTACAAAATTATGCGTATAAATTGCACAATTTCTCATCTCGAATTTGTCCTAATAAAATGTTATTCCCCTCTCCCCAGAATAAAAATTGAGAGTCGTGAATACGAGTGCTCAGGTTCTGTTTTCAAAATCCTGAAAATGTGCGTTTTGTGCTTTATAATAAGCAATTGGTCAACAAATGATCTGGAGGATGTAACCAGGGCCGGCCATCTGGGGGGTGCTGCGGGTGCTATACACCCGGGCCTTGCGACTGAGTCCTCCCCACCGTGATTAAGACTTAAAATAGTGTTCTGAAGATTAATAGTTTACATGCTCTGAAAGTATACAAATTTGTTTCCGCATGACTGGCTGAGAGCCGAATGACGCCGTTATTACGCAATGATAGTGATACCTATAAAAGGAGGAAAACATTTATGAATAAGGAAATTCCCATTAAAGAAGCCTTAGAAAATGAATGTAATTTCAAAATTGAAAAAGTAGCTCAATTAACCCGCTTCAGAACTAAAGAACCACTTTCCCTCTTCCAAATCACACTGTCTAATATTGATATCAACAAAAGTATTTGGAATCTAAATTCCCTACTTTACCTAAAAATTAAAGTATAAAAATTAGTCAGAAAAACAGGCAACATTCAATGCTTCAACTGTAATTATTGGCACCATAGTGCTGCGTCCTGCCAGATGAGACCGAGATGCATAAAATACGGTGGAGAAAACCACAAAGATCAGTGCATTACGCCACCTGAAAAATCCGTCTGCATAAACTGCGGAAAAGAACATTACGCTTCCTACCGTGGGTGCGAGAAATTCCCCAAATCTCAAAGAGCTAATAAAACATTTACCAAAAACAGTTATGTAAAGCCTAGCATTTCATATGCAAAAATAGCAAGTAACGAATCATTTCAAGCTGAACTAACCCCACCAGGAAAAATGTCTGCCGAAAACAAAGCAAACAATGTTCAAGCTCCAGTTTATTTCCCCAAAGATAAAGTCTCTGAACTTAAAGATATAAAATATGTAATGAACGCATTTAGAACATTTTTTAATGGATGTGACATACGCAGCATCGCTAGGCAACTCAGAAGTGTCGGCAATCATCTTGATAAACTGGCAATTCTATTTTCCTATTCTATTTTCCTATGCCTATTTTCAGCAACGTTAACAACGTGTAATTTCTGCGTTTGCTTTCAACGCAGATCCCGCTGTGCCCTTGCAACTTAAATTGCAGACAAAATAAAACTTCATTTTTTTTCCACACTCAAGAAAACAATGCCTCCAAATTAAAACAACCCATGTATGATGCATTGTAATTAATAAGGCCAGTTTCATCACTCCAAAGTTAACAACTACTAGATTTACGGATGGTGGGGCCTGCTGCCCTAATGAGCGTAATCCCTCTCAACAAGTCGTAAGAAAATCCCCTTCAGACATGTTAAGACAGCGCGACGCGACTTCTGGGCGCAAGCGGCGGTCAGAAGTCGAGGAAGAGGCTGGGCTCAAATGGACTTGTAAATCATCAGCTATTTACTTTTTTCTACATCTAATATAATATTTTTTATGCGCATATCTGCATATGTTTGTTTATATTAAGTTGTTAAAAAAAAGTAAAACGAAGATAAATAAAACGATCAACTCCTAGCAATACACATTGCATTACTGCTTCACCGACAACGACCGGAATAAAAACAATTAAGGAAGAAGTTTAAATGAAGCAGTCGTCGGATTTGAAAATATACGAAGTTTACAGTATATATTATAGTCTAATACAAGTGTGAGAAATATTGTTAATAAAAGGTAAGTAGATTTACAGTCACTTACTTCACCTACTAGGTAATAGCGTATAGTATAGCATATAGAAATTTTATAATTCATTCTATAAATTGCTTAATATTGTTAGATATAACCATGTTTATGCAAGGATATATCCCTCTGGGTATCTAAAAAGAAAATTTATCAGAAAAGAAAAAAGAAGGAAAGGTAAACTTCAAGAAGTCATAAGTTAACTACTTTCATATAACACTATTTTCTTTGCTATGAAGTAAATCTGGAAAAGAAATTGCTTCAACTTCAGAAATTACAATTCAAACTGAGGAAGAAAGTTCTGCGCAAAGTACACATTCTTGCAATGAAAATGTTGAAACGGTGGAATTTGTTGAAGAACCGTGTGTTTATACAAATATGAGCGATTCAGAAAATAATGATGAAATTTTCAATAACAGATATGATCAAGAAAGTATAAATGATCCTGATTTACAGTTAAGTATTATAACTGATAAATTTAAAATGTTTTGTATTAAAATCTATCCTGTACAACACAAAGGAGTGTTTGCTAAAAATGCTGAAGATAGATCATTTACTACTACGTACTACTTTGAAAAAATGCCAAATGGTGAAACCCAACTTAGCAGCTGGTTAATTTATTCAAAAACACAGGACTCTGTATTTTGTTTTTATTGTATACTGTTTTCCAAAAGAAGAGGAAAAATGACCAAACTACACGAGTTATAGGGGACTAATAACTGGAGAAAGCTGTCAACTATAATCCAAGATCATGAGAGTTCCAGTTGTCATTTTAATTCGTTTATTGTTTGGAAATAATTACTAAAACAACTAAATTTATGTTCGTCTATTGATAAAACAAGTCAAGTTAATATAAATAAGGAAACGGCACGACTCATATTACTATTTCAAAGAATTGCAGATGTGATTCTATTTTTAGCGTGTAATAATCTTCCACTTCGAGGAACCCACGAAATAATAGGTACGTCTAATAATTGATTTTTTTAAAATTTAATCGAATTATTGAGTAAATGTGACCTTGTGCTAATGGATCATATAAGCAAAATAATAAATTCTAAAAATAGAGCTGTGTATCCTTTAGCATAGGTTACAAGAACAAATTATTTTCTGTGTTAAAACATGAAGTCCTTAACAAAATTAAACATGATATAAAATCAACCATGTACTATAGTATCCAAATGGATTGTACTTCTGATATTTCATAGAAGGAACAAACTTCGATCATTATTAGGCGTGTAAATTTTGAAGAGAAAAGGTTAAATATAAATGAGTCATTTATAGGGTTTATTGAAGTAACTGATGCGACTGAAGAAGGACTAGCAAAAAAACTGCAATGGAAAAATTAAGTGATATTGATTTAGATATTATGAATTGTAGAAGGCAAGAACAGGACAACGGTAGCAACATGAAAGGGAAATATAAAGGTATACAGTCTAGAATACTTTCTCTAAACCTGCATGCAATTTCTGTGCCTTGCCTATCATACTCCTTTAATTTATTAATTTATGGTGCAGCATTTATTTTATGTTTAATATGTATGGTTTGCACTATTGTCCAAAATTAACACTATCAATAAACTATTTCAAGCAAAAACAACTGCTCTGAACTCGTCTTTAATCAAAAAATTAAAACTGAAATCCAAAATTTAAGAGCAAAATTTAACACATTTTTAGATGAAGCAAAAGTGCTAACACCTAATTTGAACATTTCAGAGCATTTTCCTGCAAAACGAATTCGAAAAAGGAAAAGATTATATTTTGAATTAGCCAAAGATGAAGTTATAAAAATCCGATTGAGGAATTAAGATGTTATTTTTCAACAATGCAATTGATACTGTTATTGTACATAGATTTAAAAATATACTAGATATTATTTCTGATTTCAAATTAATCACTGATATAAAAACGTTAGAAAGATATGAATAAGAGAAATGTTCCAAACATTTCGTAAAGTTTTATAACCAAGATGTAGATGAAAACCTAATCCAGGAAATTTGTTTATTACGGGATTTGATTTTGAATGAAAGAGATGCAAATAATGCACAAGACATATCTGCAATACACACTAAATAATAATTGTAATGAGTGATTTCTAAATGTATTAACTGTGTTAAAACTTTTCTTTACGTTGCCAGTTACTAGAGCAAGTGTTGAGCTCTCTTTCAGCAAATTAAAATTAATAAAGAATTATCGTCTGTCAAGCATGTATTCAGAACGCTTAAATGCACTTGTTATATTAAACATCGAAAAAGAAATTGAAAAAAAAAATCGTAATTTTTCAAGTAATTGTATTAGCAAAAACAAAATCACGCATTAAATAAACATTCATTAATAATATATGTTCGCGTTTGTAGATATATATATATATTCGCTTCACAAAAAATTAGCGCTCCAAATGGCTTCTTGCACCGGGGAACCTTCATACAGAAGGCCGGCTCTGGATGTAACACAACTGTTCATGCAACAACTATGTTAAAATAATTGATTAATGTGGGGTTTAATATGTTTTTTAATTATATCATGATTAAAATTAATTAAAATGCAAATGTTAATAAAAATGTTATTATTATTTTTTTTATTTTAGAACGCAATTTATTTACCATATTATTTTTCAATTAAAGCAGAAGATGAAAGACCCAGAGTTTATGTGCTTCCCAAGATTATCTACCCTCTCCTTTCCCATTGGCAATATTTTCTCTTTGTGTTAGGCGAAAAAGCAATAATACATACATACGATAAATACATGAAAAACACAATCTCACGTGACTCTGAAAACTGTTATCGAGTACTGAAACTCCATGATGAAATAAAACTATAAATTTAATTTCTGTCAATTAAATTCCAGAGACAATAATTGTGATATGCAAAGTAAAACAGTTTGATTACAGTTTCTTAAAACAGCATACTTCTTTTTTTTTCACTTCAGTTTTTCTATATCTATACTTATAATAAAGCACAATGTGTGTGTGTGTGTGTGTGTGTGTGTGTGTGTGTGTGTGTGTGTGTGTGTGTGTGTGTGTGTGTGTGTGTGTGTGTGTGTGTGT
>JAPMOR010040132.1:688815-813574 GCA_026543865.1 Argiope aurantia
AAAAGCTCAAATTAAAATGTAAATTAACTATTATTGAAAATTAAATATATAAAAGTGTAATTTTCAGCACGTGTCTGTATGAAATGAAATAAATATGAAATACGATAGTTTCAAAAAAATAAATGCAAGGAAAAGTTTTTTATGCTCTCTTTTACAATATATGTATTATTATTTCAATAATACAGTTTTATTTAAAGCAAACTTGGTTTAATATATACAAGATATCCAATCTAATCAGCTCCCAAAAACTTATTTGTAAGCCTTTAGTAATCGGCATACATCTGCTAGTTAGTACATAAAATGCATGCAAATACCACTCTGCAGATAAGAAATATTTTTCGGAAGTTAAATATATTTCCTTGATGTACAAGTGGTTTTCTGCATCGGAAGCGGTCCAAGGAGAGAGCAGACGTGCTTGACACGCAGAGCGAGACAAGACAACAAACACTCTGTAAGACATCCCTGAAGAACAGATACCGGTGTTTTATCAGCTAAAGAATGCTCCGAAATCTTTTGTTACGATTCAGATAACTCTGTCGCAAGTCATAAAGAAAAACTTTCCTTTTCTAAAATTTTTAAATTCACTTTTTTTTTATTGTCCTTATAGTTGATTCTACCATTGAAGGTCATTTTCAAGTTTTGTTTACGTCTAGTTGGATGCGATAAAAAATTATCTTGTGACAAATACATTCATGTAAAAACCCCACCATGCCAGTAAATCCGCTGCATCAAATTTTAGATGTAATCGAATAATGAATGAGCTATTCAAATCGATTTTTTAATTCTTAAAGCTAAGTTTAGAATAAAAACTAAAGCAGAAATGAAATGTGTAAATTTAATTCTGAATGAAGTTTGGGTTTAGTGTTGTATGAATTATTTTATTTGGACGAAATGAATATTTTCATCAATAAAACATAAAATATCTAATGAATTCTTACAAAATTATAAATAAAATCATCTTCATACCTTTGTATTTTTGAATAACAGTACATTTCCAGGGTATCCGACTTCCGTACCATCCGGCCTTGTTTTATTTTATTTAAATTAAATGACAAAGCTAAAAAGCAGAAGCAGTCATCTATTAAGGACTTTTTCAAAAACTAGAAACTGTAAGTTTTGACTTTTATGTTAAAGTTACTTTTTCATACCTGTGTATCAGTAAAAATTAAAATCAGTTTGAGTCAATTTTCTTAAGAACTTTCTGCATTTGAGTTAGGCATTACATAATTTATGTTAAAATGTATATACTTTAGATCTTTTAATTTACTTTTTCGCTAATAAATTTTTGAAACATGCAATGCAGTATATAAAAATACATAAAATACCAGTACAGAGTCTTCTATTTTAACTTGACACGTTACCGACAACTGCATCTATGATTCACTGGCTTCAGGCCGCTTTCACATTGAGATAAATAGAGGGCTTAGTATTCAATAAGAAGTGAGAAAATATGTATTATAACAGTGAGTTTTGATATAAAACTTTTATCTTCTGGTTTTAGTGCGGCAAGAAATGAGTTCATTGAATGGTTTATCCGACTTTTTATTATTCGGCCTGTCCTTCTGCCACATTAGCTGGATACTCGGGAGAGTACTGTATTTAAAAGATAGATTGCAGTCATCATATATCAAATCAGCTATTAACGAAAAAAATACTAAAAATGACACTAAATTGAATTAATCATTGCTAGAGACAATAACTATTGATTGTAAATAAAATTATTTAAAATAGCTACAATATTTCACTCAATAGGAATAGCAACACGAAGGAAAAAAAATTCCATGCACAGAGACATAATTTTTAATAAATTTAAAAAAAAACTTATATTCTTAATCCTCTCAAAACTTCTATGAGCTTCATAATATCCATGTGCAAATTTTAGAGGAAATCTATAGGGTTATTTGTATTTCTATAGTATACAAATTATTCACGAATTTCATTTTTATTTATATAGACATGCACATTTTAATAATGAGATCATTTCATGTGTATTTGGCACCTTTTTGATATTATTATAACATTCTTACTCTATCTACAGGAAGCGCGGTGGATTCTAAAATCGAAGTGACGTGTTTGAATGGGCATTTATTAATAGAATTAAAATAGATGGGAGAAACTCCTTTAACTGAAATTTTGACATGCGCGTGAAAAAAAAATGAGTAGCTTGGATAACTTTCTTCTCATGAGGAATTTTAATGCCTAGACATCTTTTAATAATTTGAAGCTTAGTTAATTAAAAAGATAATATTTAGGAATGACATCTCTAAATAACAATTTGTTACTATAACGAATATGGATTATTTAAACCTGAACTAATAAGCAATTAAGTAATCAAATATAAATACATGAAATACACTAAATTCTCATCAACATACGATTGTTGATACCCCTTCCCCCAAAAACCTGAAAATTTTAATCATAAATTTTTAAAAAAAATGTTTTAAACCAAAAATAAAGCAAATGGTCGATTTTTTTAAAGTAAAAATAAAGACACCCACAAATTTGTAAGCACAGAAATTTTTTTAAAAGCGAAGTGTTCAAACAAAACTTTAGAGCTGATTTTTTTTTCCCCCGTGACAATTTGTTGATTACCCGCGGTTATAACGCCACCTAACTCCACCGATAATTGGGAGTTTTTTTGTATTCAAAAATGTAAGTTTCATTGAGAAATTCTTCTAGTATATTTATAAATTTAATATTTAAAAAACATCATTAGCTGCATTAAAGCAATCTTTTACAGCTAAATTATTGATAAACTAAATAAACTCCTAAACCAATCGGGAAAAACCTGCACTGAACAAGCGATTACTGAAATCCAAATATCTTTATCGCTGAAGAAGCGGAAACAGATTGACCTTAATTGTTCCAGTGTTGAAAGAAAAGCCCCTTTGATAACCATCTTCTTTTGATATAAATTGTAACACCTTGTTAATGCTTTATCTCAAAGTTTATTTACAACGTATTTAGAACTCGGTCGAATGCTTATTGAACTTTCTTTTTTTTACCTTTTAAAGACTTAGAATTGCTTTTTTGCTTTTCAGTTTACGAAATATAGAAGAAATTTTGTGATCATCGAAAAATTCGAACTGGAGATCTTGACAAATCTCCACGTTTCAAACCTACCCGTGTCCCTTCCCCGCACAAAAAACACGTTTTTGGTATCATGTCTGTCTGTGTAACAATATCTCAAAAATGTTTTGAGCTGAAATTCGGTATATGGAATTATGAAAAAATGTGTATATTTCTATTATATTTTCGATGAAATCCATTCAAAAGATGTCAGTTTGGCTATTCGAGTACAATCGAACTTGGTAACTACAAAAAGGCAATGAACTAGGCAGATAAAATTTGGTGTGCAAGTTTAGCATCTAAAATATAAATACTTGTCAAATTTTGAAACACATTCGTCAGACTGTTGTCTGTTTATACTTTCGCATGCATGTAAACGCAATGATTTAAATCAGTAAAATTCGGTGTGTTATGGCTACAACTGCGATTTTGTGTCAATCGGTCGTAAAAAGAAATCCAAAATACATATTCTCTTGATAGATTTCTGTAAAAATGCTAGATTCAAGCCAAGGATTTATATTTTGTAACTATTATTAGCCGATCCCATGCAGGGAATTCGCGGAGTTGTGTAAGATCCACAATTTTATGCCGAGGAAGGGTCATAAAAACATTATTAGAGATTATGCGAGAAATTTTTGAGGAGATGACTCCGTCTGGTTTTATTATTAGCCTTTTGATTTAAGACGATTAGAGATTTAATATGATCGTGTTTTAAAGTTTCTTACTCTTGTTTTAGAATAAACAAACTTCTAGTTTCGAAACTACCAGTGAAAATCGAATTTCTTCATTTCTGAATAATATTTATTCAAGGCAAGAAAAAGTTTATGAATCTCGGCACCATATTTTTTATGAATTTGATTTCCATTATCTATAAATTTTTTTTAAATTTTAATTACTTGTAAAACATTAGCCTAATAATCTATGCTACCATATGATTTCTGCTCGTTCAGTATAGCCTCAATTGAATAAAAACTCTTAAACCCATCTAAACGCAAATTTCTTTTAAATATTTTATATTAGCTGATGTATCCGGTGATGCTCGGGATGAAAATATTTTTTTATTAATAAATTAATTATAACGAAGATTTTCTTATGCTCCATAGTATTTATAAATAAAATGTGTCAACACATTATTCAGCAGTTCGAATTTCTAGGGCCATTAATCTCATGAATTTTCGCTTTTATTTATTTAGGTAAAATAGTAATTACTTACGGTGGAAGGACGTGCCACTTACACTGAGATGTTTTTGTCACAGAATCGCCAACGACGTGCTACACTTGTCCAGAAGTAAAAATGATGTTCGCAACCCGTCAAATACGACTCTTTGCCAGAACACAGTTTACAAGAGCACAGTCTTAGGTTGAAAATTAATTCATTTAGAAGATATAATTTTTTTTTTAATTTCTGTAACGCATCGGATATTTTATGTGGCTTCGATGCGAGTTATAGTGGATAGTTAGAGCACGTGCACCAGTGAATTTCTTGCCACCTTAAATGGTTGTAGAAAGCAATTTTGCTTATTTTCTGCAACTGAAATAAGAATTTCTATTGTACTAAATGATTTTCAAAAAATTCTTCCTTCTTTGTTAATTGGTTTTAAGGATTGGTACAAAGTTAGTGCTAAAACAAATAAATCGATTTGAAACATTTTCATTCGATAGAAATGCCTTTTTTCATTAATACAAAGAAAAAAGATTTTCAATTAATAAAAAAAAAACTATTTAATTTTTTAGTTTACTATTACTTATTCATTTAATGATTAACTAAATATTTAATATTCATTAGAAAGCATATTCAGCATACAGACTATTCAGGAATTTCACTTTTATTTATAGAGATAAACTATAACAAAAGAAAAATTTGACTTTTCAAATCTTAAATTCCCCGTATGAATAAATATAAATCCTTTAAATACCATAATTAATATATGCAATTTATTTAAGTATTTAGTATGTTATGTAATTAACTTTTTTAATTTCATTTAGAAACGATATTGTTACGAAATTTCCGGGTTCGTTTGGATAGTGGAAGTGATATGGTATGGAGAACGCTCAATCAGCAGGCGACAGTAGAAAAAAACAACGACGTTTATTTACACGAAGACAGGACAGCACAAAGACGACGAGTACACAGACGACAACTATGTACATCAGAGACGAACACAGTAGACGACAGTAACACACCAGTAGACAGCAGCACACGAAGGGGATAGACAGAATCCAGCAGGGGAAGCATTCCTGGGAGCTTCGCTCTACCGTCTCTCCAACTGCTGAACTTCTCGCTTTAGCTGCCGACTCGCTACTTCTCACAAGACTTCACTTAAACCACTCCTTCCTCGCAGCTATGGTGGTGGTTTAGGAGAACCCGCTTCAATCAGAAGCTATCTCCTATAATGGCGGAAAGTTGGAGTAATGTAGCTTGGCGTTTTGTGAATGCCAAGGACTTTCTGTGGTCCTTGGTTGTAGGTGGTAGAAGTTGAACTGGCGCGGCGCTGCTCTGCGTAGCAGAACGGTCCCCTGATGGAGAGGGAGAGGAGGGTGGAAGCCGTCCAATAGGAATTCAGCTGAAGTGGGGAGGGTGCGTTGGGTTGCAATGCGGATCGGAGTGTGTAGCCGGCAGGAAGTTAAGTGTACTACTTGAGATAATCTATTGTTCATTCAGAGCCAATCAGTATGTGTTTACAAGGGATGGAATTGGGTTTGGTTTGTCATGACAGCTAGGAATATTAAGATGATGGGATTTTAGAGTAACATTACATTTCTTGGTCTACTGATATGAGGTTATATTTTTCGATAGCTTTAATTGCCTCATTTTCATGTTCATCGAGTTTGTTGAAGAAGTTGGATGCTATTTTCTTTATGGTTTGCCTGAAAGTGGGGTACATGAGGGCTTTGTAGATTTCCGAGCTGGGCATGGCCCAAGTAGCACCACATATCTGTCTGATGATTCTGTTTTACTGCCTTTCAATTAATTTTAGATTTGTTTTGGCTGCATGTCTCCAAACTTGGCATGTGTAGGTCAATACCGGAAGCAAATAGGCTACGTAAATAAGCATTTTAGTGCCCCTGTGCATCTTTGAATTCCTAGAAATTAGGGGGAAGTACTTGCGTGATTGAGCTCGGGATTTATCCTTTACGTAGTTAAAGTGTGCCCTCCAATTTAGTTTCCTGTCCATTATGACATCTAGGTATTTGGTTTCCTGAGACCACGGGATGTATTTTCCATTAACTTTTATCCTTTCTAAGTTTTTGTCTCTGGGAGCTTTGTGAAACAGGACTGCTATTGTTTTGTCTGCATTTATTTCAATTTTCCATCTGATCATCCACTCTGTGATGCTATCCAGAGCGATTTTGATGTATCTTGCGTTGTGGTTTTTGGCCAGAATTGCGGTGTCGTCTGCATATAAACACAATATGGTGTTAAATTGTTTTGGGATATCGTTGATGTATCTTCTTCGCAGCTTCAGAGTGCCCGTCTTTTATAGTTCCGGGAGGCGGGGCTAGAATCTTCAGACCAATCAGGACGTCTCTGGGTGTATCTCGGTTCCTACTGGATGGATAGTGAAACTTCTCGAACTTTCCAATATGATCCATTTTGTCGCCAAAGTCGCCAAATTCATCGCCAAGCTCTGAGTTCTTGACGCTTAGCACGCACAGGACAGATCGTACATCCTGTCTTTCTTACGATGACACTAGTTGTACTGGGAAGCAAAATTACAGGTTTGTAACAATATATTATAACAGACCACTGATTTTGCATGTTTCCAGAACCTTCTTTCCTTCATTGATGTTGCTGACGAAAACATCTTTCGTCCACATGTCATTGAAATTAAGCTGCTTTATGAGTTAATTTAACACCTTGATTAAGTTAATTTTCCGTGTTTTGTGGAGGCTGGATTATTAAATAAGCAAAATAGGCAATACCTAAGAGGCATTAGAGGGCGGAAAGACGAAGAATCTTTTCTGCATTTTCTAAGGTTAACTAATTTTGAGTTTTAATTTGATTTATTACTGATACGCACAGATCCTATTTAATTCAGAATCAAATATTGTTTAAATTCTAGAACATTATTCTTAGAACTGTTTTTCTTTTCATGTTTTCATTCGTACAAATCTTTGTTTATTTTTGTTATTATTTGCAAATAAATTGCTTTGCGGCTGACTGATTTACAAAACAAAAGCCGTGATAAATTTTGCATTAAAGTGTTTAGAATTTGTTGAACAAATTTTTACAATGTTTTTCAAAATTAAATTGAAAAATTTTTACTTCTTTTACGCGCTACATATTGAAAACCAATTTTCTAGAAAGTATCCTAAATTACGAGTTTGTTTGTCGTAATACGTATTACTTAACCCATAGCACTTTACTATCACTATTATAGAGACATTGGATTGCATGCATATCTTAGGCTTAAAACATATATAGTAATCACGATATAACCTGCTGTGGAAACAATAGGAGGGTGATAGGTAAATGACTCCCCCTCCTTCTGAGCTTTAGATAATATTGTCCCGTAGATAAACCATGTGTTAACTAAAATCAGAGATAACGCTGCCTAATCTCAATCCGAGACTTCATTCAAAGAACTAAACCTTAACTGTTTTTATCCACAAGATGAAAATGACTTGAATCTTCCAGATTTAGAAAGATACAGAAATTATAAGAACATCCTAAAGTAAACGAAAAATATCAGAAAAATAATAAAATACAACACATTTTTTTTAGACAACTTGCCTGCAGTCAGATACGAATTTGCGAACTGTCGCTTTTAATTCATAGCATTCTACCACTGAGCTATTCACACCTCGCCAAGCTAGAACAATTTTCGTTACAATATTTTGTATCTGGAAGAAATGTCGACAGATGGTTGATTACATTTGTGTAGTTGATTGAATTCTTTAAGATTGTTTGATTAAAAAAACACTTTTAATGAAACAGGTTAGGTAAAAGAAATAAATTGGTTTATTTTTGTAATCCATCCTTTTGTGACTTTACATATCTAATATAATCTAATGAATACAATAATGAATTATAAAAATGCGTTAGAACATAATTACTTTAACATTTCAAAGAAAATGTTTTATTGTTTCAGTTCATTTTATGTTAAGAAACAACTGGAATTTAAAATTTATACAGGGTGTTTCAGTGAACCGTTTCAGAACTTCTAAGAGGGGTAGGGTACATCCTGACAACTCGAAATCATAGAGCAATGTGGGGTCAGAAATGCTTTCCTGAAGCGGTGTTGTACACAGAAGCACCATAAAGAAAAGAGACCGTAAATGAGAAATCGTTTTAATAATACATGAAAAGAAGCAAAAGGTGCATGGATTAAAGTAAGTGTTCGAAATTTATTCCACGGGCTACAATGCACGCCTCACATCTCCGACGCATGGACTTTCGAACATTCTGGAATACTCCAGGCATATCTCGAATCTCTCCGGCAGCTACTACGATTCTTGCAACGAGCTCCTCAGCAGTGTCAACAGGGGTGTCATAAACTAGCGATTTCATATCACCCCAGAAATAAAAATCAAGACAAGATAAGTCGGATGACCGAGCAGGCCAACGCACGGTACCCCCACGTCCGATCCACCGTTGACCAAATGTGACATCCAGGTAGTTACGCACATCTCCGCTATAATGGGCAGGTACTCCATCGTGTTAAAACCACATTGTCTATTGCGTCGATGCAGAAATCTGTTCATCTCTCAAAAGTTGTGGCAATACTTGCTTCAGAAAGAGTAAGTACGTAGTTCCGGTTAGACGACCCGGTAACAGGTTAGGTCCGATGAGGTGATCTCCCACAATACCGGCCCATACATTGACCGAAAATTGATTCTGTGCTGCACGACGTCGTATTGCATGCGGGTTCTCGATCGCCCAGATATGGTCGTTATGCGTGTTGAAAATTACTTCTCTTATGAAGGATGCCTCATCGGAAAACAACACTTCAGCAGGAAAAAGGGGATTTGTAGCACATTTTCCCAGGTACCACTGTGCGAAAGCAATGCGAGGTACATAATCCTCCGGTTTCTGTGTCTGGACACGCTGCACGTGAAACGGATGCATGTCTTCTGCTCGGAGAATCCTCCAGGCGCTGCAATGGGAAACCCAGACTGCATTTGCTGCACTTCGTGTACTCGTTCTTGGATTCCCCTGTACATGCTGCAGCACATTCTGTTCGGCGTCTGCAGTCCGTGTTGTTCTCACCCTGTCCCTGTGATCTCTTTCTAATGGACCTGTCTCAGCTAACCTCTGGTGCAGTATTGCAAAGAAATTATGACTGGGAATACGCCTCGTTGGATATCTTTCCGCGTACAAACGCTGTGCGGCTAGTCCATTACAGTTTGCAGCCCCATACGCCAAATGCATATCGGCTAACTCTGCGATCGTGTAATCATCTATCCTACTAACTTGGCGCTCTTGTGTGAAATGAAGATTCCCTGCACGAAAGCTCGGACTTTTCGCACAACGCCATCTACCGCGTCAGGAAAGCCTTTCTGACTGTCCATGGGGATATGATTTTGGTTAGTCAGGATGTACTCTACCTCTATTAGAAGTTCTGAAACGGTTCACGAAATAAGTTATTGTAATCCTTTAACATATTAGCAAAGCAAGGATTGGAAGGTATCATAATTTAAAATAAAGCTCGCTTAAAAAAAAAGGACATGCCTTAATTTGAAAATTAAAAACAGCTTTTAATTATGAATTTCTATAGTAAAATTTAGTGTGCTTTTTTTGCTCTTGTTTTGTTTTACCTTTTTATCTCTCATTACTGAAGCTGTCGCATTCAAAATGTTAAAAATTGTTTGTTTGTTTTTTTCAATACAACAGAACTCCATGCAGTGGCTATCTGCACTATTCCGAGTTATTGCAATCGAATCTGATGGCTAGCACTTAAAATCACGTTCAATTACATGATTTAAAGAATGAGTTGTAAGATTTATTTTTAGATTAACTTGTTATTTTAAAGCAATTCAAATTATGAATCTCATGTAATTTTCCTTTTGAAATTTCTCTAATTTATAGCAGAAATAGGTTGTTCAAGGATAACAAGTTAAAACTTTATTTTTATCATGTTGAAGTAACTTGATTCTGAAGTTGATCCTCCAATCTGGAATTTACAAGTTAGTGAAAACCAGATGAGTGTAAATATACTTTCGTTTGAATTAAACCTAATTATCTTAAAGCAAAATTACAAATGCAGTTACTAAACTGTATTTGTAGCTGTTATTGGTCAACCGCAATGATTTATGACATAATGCCACAGTTACTTTAAACTAAGGAAACATTTTAGCCTGAAATAGATTTTAAATGTTACTTTATTTCTTTTTTTTGCATTTCTCATTCCAATCCCACTTTTCTTATCATGCGAAGTTTGCTTCTAATAATTTCTAACATCCTTCTAGAAAAGGAATATATATTATTTAAATTATTTTTTCACCCCCGAATGCGTCAGTTCAGAAACATAACTCTACAAAGTTAGTAGGAAATTTTATTTAATTGCTTTTTATGAGTATATATTCAAAGAATAAAGGTGTATCATATGTAGCACAAAAATTACTTTTTCTTAAATTAAGATGTTTATTACATGCATGATTGCTACTGACAAAAAATTTATTTTCGAGATTTTGGCATGTATGAAAGAAAACATGGCTTAAAACATAGATTAAAACAAAATCATAGGAATTCAAGGTCTAGATCAGTGAAGTTTGGTATACGTTCATAACAACAAAAATAGCATATCATTATTTTACCATATCTGCATCAAATGACCAAATCTGTTAACCGAAAGTGGTATTTTTTTTCTAAACACATTCTCAGTTCTCAGTTCAAACACATTCTTTGTACTATGAAATGCAAAGGAAAAAGAGGAGGATAGGAGGTGTACCAATTCAAATATCGTTCCCGTCATCTCAGCATGGTTCAAAATTATGAGGTCCGTTCCAAAAGAAGTCTAGTTTTGTTTCTAAAGAGGACGTTAATTAGCTGAATTAAAACTTAGCTGGGAATCATCAAAATACTGAAATCAAAACAACAGCAATAAAAAAAATACTGCCAGTAGGAAAGACGATTCTGAATAAATTTGAATGAATTTTATAGCATTAGTACAACATAGTTTGGTTTAGTACCACATTTCTTTGACATCAAATCATAGGAAATATCTTAAATCAGAAGAATACTGTAAACTTGCGGAATTAACACTTCGGATTATTAGGCATCTTCCTAATACGAAATTACCTTTCATTATGGTTTACTCACCTGATAATTAGAATAATTTTGACTAGACCTGAGCAGAAGGATATGCTATAAGAAGGATAAAAGTCTAGCTGAATTCACTGATGGGTCTTGAAGATATAAAGAGAACAGGATAATATATTATTGGCAGAAGTGAAATGTAAATAGGGAGTCATAAAATGAATATGCATAAAATAAGACTAGTACATTTTGATAGAAAGTGAAAGTGCGGATAAATAATTATGATTAATTGTTTATGTCATGTCTTAAGAACTGTTTTTTGATAATAGCGAGTTGCTATGCACAATAAATTGTTTTATGAATATTTAAAAACTCTACCAGACTTTCTCTTTTTGAAACGTGTATCTCGAAACCGACATATATTTAATTCCGCTCAACTCCCTTACTATCGAAAATTGAATAATGATTTGAACTTGAATTATCCCCTCATCAAAATAGAGAACATCTGCTCTCAATCCCTTAAAAACTGAGGATTGAAAAGCTATTTTCAGCTCTTAAATTCAAAAATTTCTTAGCACCTATATAGACGTATCTCTAGCCTACCCTATTTCTTTGATACACTGACAGCCAGAGATCTATGCAAAGTTGCATGCAATAAGACTGCATGCATTTAGGTGAATTATTTTGTGGTTCAGATTAAAATTTATTAAAAGAATACAATTTTTATCACACCATGGTTGCATGGCTAAAGCAGTCCAAGCAATGATTATATTGTCAGTGAACAGTGACTGATCACTTAATAGTCACCAGACAGAACGGAAAGTATACAATCAGTCACCGGTGACTGGCATGCACTCAACGTGTTAACCTATGCATGCTATACCTCTTTTCGAAAATCCAATCTTAAGAAAAAGAGAGGTTGGAGAAAGATGGCGTTTCTTTCCCTTATATCTTCGACAAAACAAATCTATCTAGATCTTCCGGCTTGTTAACAGGAATTTAAACATGATGATGTTTATAAGTTGATATACTAATCGTGAATTCCGTCATACGATATGAATAATATGGGATGCATGGTTTAAAAATCATGCAAAATTCTTTACAAGAAGCAGCTTTGGAGCTAGAGTTACCGAATTTTGCTCGTGATTATTTCTTGGGTAGAAGTTGCTCATCAAGAAAGATTTTTTTTTTTCAAAATTCTAATTATATTTTTAATTAAAAATAAATCAAAATTTTATCTCTTATTTTCAATAACTTCGGAATATAAAAGCAAAAATATTTTTACATCGCTTTAAAATTCAAAACACAAGCCTCTCAGATATATCACTTAATTAGTTTAGTTTGTTTAGTAATCATTACTTGTATTCAAGCCTGTTCCGGTATTATTAAATATATTTTGTGTGAACATTATTACTGATACTTAATTATAAATAAATTTCAAAAATAAAATAAAAACGGACAAATCAAACCTAAAATTTGTCATGTTACTATGTTTTAGACTAAAGATTTTAACATCGAAAAATTGACGAATCAAACCTAAAACTTTGCCTTGTTACAATGGTGAAACATCGAAAAATTCGAAGATTCGAATCTCCTTTACTTTTCTTTTTATTTGTAACTTGTCGTTTCAAGAGAAAAGAACAGGCTAATGAAGTCAGTTATACAACTCAAGTCACCTTAATTCATCTGCCTGTTGCTAAATTAACAATGTAAATATTTTATCGTTTTAATCTATCTCCATTTAATCTAGCTTGAACACAGTTAACGATAAACCTCATTATGATGTAATGATACAAACTCTAGAAGGAATATGAACATAATGCATTATATAACATAAGAATGAATTAATAATCGAAAGTTTAAAATGAATTTAATCTTCATTTATATGCAATAGTTTTTAAATAATACTATTTTTAGAATGCCCTTCTATTTTTGACTTATTAAGTAACTTCATAAATTTTCTAAAATTTCATAAAATTAATTTATTTTAAGCTATGACCAATTAGAATCCTTTTGTTTATACTAATAATTTATATTTTTATAGTAATAATAGTCGCTATTTTATTAATTGAGTGTATTCAGTTTATTTTTGCTAATCCGTTTACTATGATGTCCGTTTAGGGGATGAAAAAATGAATGGAAAAAAAATTGTTTCTTGAATCAAAGATATTGAAAAATTTAAATTAAATTTGAACCTCTAAGTCTCAAACATGACATCGTTATAAAATCTATTATTATTCATATATCAAAGCAAACGTTCATGCACACAATATATTTTATATCGTCGCAACGCAAATGAATATAAATCTAATAACTAAAGCAATGAATCACGGTAAAATATATTTACAAAGATTTTGAAAAAGGTATTAAAGAAAAGAATTGCACGATAGTATAATTGTTCTTTTAGTTAAAAGCAATTTTTGTATCCTATAAACTTATTGACATCAAAAAAATATAACAAATTTTTATATTGTATGCATCGTTTTGAACTTTTAATGTTATATTCTATATATTAATTGAATTCATTTAACTTTATATTTATATTTAATTTCATTAATTCATATTATATATTCATATTTATTTTATCATGAATTTTCATTAATTAATTATTAATCACTGCTTACTAACAATTTTTTTACTGGAAGAAAAAAGTCCGTAGTAGTGTAATTTTAAATTAACAACTACGATTTCTATTGATTACTTTTAACTGGAAATAAAATTCAATATATATTATTTCTCTGTATTTGTAACACAAATTTATACAATTTTTGTTGAAGCATAAAAAGGAAAAACAGAATTACATAGAACTTATATAGTAATGTATATTTTAGAGCATAGCTTCAATATTTCTGCAGAATTTCATTTATTATGACAGTATCTCACAAATCTGAAGTAAGTAATATTACGTATACTAAACAAATTTTGACTTTTACGTTTCTTTTTCTATTAGCTATTGATTTCAAGAAAATATGATCAAAACAAAACTATCATACAAGATATCTGAGGTACTTACCTCGAGTTGTCTTTAACAAAGCCAAGGTCAGAACAGCCAGGGCTGTGAAAAACACTTTCAGTTCCATAACGTATAACCAAACTGGGACGAAGCTGGAAAAAAATAAAAACCCGTGTCCCACAAGACACGGTTCTCTGCAAAAGGCAATCAATAGGTGACGAATGTTCGAAGGTTTCGACTGACCTCTGAACTCCCACTTCAGAGATTATCGGCGAGCAAGAGATAAAACTTCCGATCCGACCACCCTGTCCTCATGCTACATGCGAAATGTGTCAGAAGAAATCCTGATTTCTCGGAACAATTATTAGAAGAAAATCGGGGCTCTTCTGATGGAAAAACAGAAATTTTATTAAACACCGATATTAAAACTCGCGCTACTGCCTCCCTTTGAGTTTCGGCGCCCAGGATACAAACGTGGAGAAAAAGCCGCAGTTTCAAAAAATATGAATTATAAATTTTAAAAACTCGCTAATTTTTAATTCATAAAAGGGTTTAAAAAATAATTTTTTAAAGTACATTTTTATTAAAGATAAAAAAAAAAGATCTTTTATACGCATGCTTTTATTAATAAAACTAATGACTAGTAACTTATTTATCAATCGAGGGAGTGGTCACCTCAGAATTTTCTAGCATACTCTAGTATGACATTGGCGTGCAATAAAAAACAAAGTATTAACTTTTAGCGTGAATTTAGCATTTTTATTGAATTTATCGTGTGATTCTTGGCGAGTGTTTTAGAGATTAATCCCTAGCATGAGGTCAAAAGTATCCAAAAATCAAATTGGGGTTTCAGAGGCTTTATTTTCAATTGAGTGAAACAAAAATTATTTATTAAATTGCACTCAAAGTCTCAAAATTACATATCAAATTAGAAACATTTAAGTCATTGCATTTTTGAGTTATCATGTTTGTATGTTTTTCAAAATACAGATTGACAGATAGTCAATCCTCCTGTTGTATTTTACTCAAAATTTGTTAAACATCTATACTAAAGTTGGTAAATTTGTGTACCGAATTTTATCTATCTAGCTCTCTTCCTTTTGTAGCCCTAGTGTTAACTTATAACGATTTTTTTGGCGATTAATCTCTAACATGCGGTTAATAATATCGGTTTAGTTTAGTTATATTAACGTCCCGTTGTAAAGCAACACTAGGGCTATTTTGGGACGGACCTCGTCATTTTGAACCGCGGTCCGATGACGAGGACGACACCTGAGCTGGCACCCCCTTCACCACACCACAACAGCGGGAGAACGTTTGACATGACGGATTTAACGTGCAACAGACCCCCTTACGCGATGGTTCTTCGGTGGAATCGGGTCTCGAACCTGAAACCCTACGGCTCAGAAGCCGAAACCTCACCACCAGGCCATTGCAGCCTTTAATAGTATCGGAAAGCCAAATTCGTGCTTTAGATACATTTTTCTCACTCGATTGAAAGAAAATTGTCTCGAAGTCTCATACCTAATTTGATATATTTAGGCCACTTCGTCTTTGTACAGTCGCATTTACATGTTTCTAAAAGAACAGCCCGACAGACAGTCAACCCTTTGTTAGGTTTGGCTGAGACCTTGCCAAGTGTCTACAATATAGATATTAAATCTGTGCGCCGAAGCTTGTCTATCTAGCCCTTTTCATTTTGTAGTTATCATGATAGCCGTTCCGACGTTCGCACAGATTTTATTCAAAACTTGATAGAAATATGCGAATTCGGTATAAAAGCCGTATATCAAATTTCATTTGTCTAACTCAAAGTGTTTTTGAGTTATCTTTATCACAGACAAACAAGCTAACATTTTCCAAAAATGTGTTTTTCTGACTCAGGTATTCTAAACATGGATATTCGTCAAAGTCTGGAATCAGCAAGTTAATTAAAAGAATGTTAGTATTCATTGCAGTGTATTTTACCAATAAAAATGCATTTAAAATATAGAAATTTCATAAATTATTAAATGTTACTGTAATATTATGAAGTGTATATTATCAGGTCTCTGTTTATCTCGTTACGTTCACTTTGCTGTTATATAATTTATAGATATCGAACCGTACAGATGTACCGTACAAGTGTGTGAAAGTGGGTGCCGTACTGATGTGCGTTACAATAAATAAAAAAATAAATACATTTCTACAAAGTTATTAGAATTTTAAAAAAATTAATTCTTTATATATTGGTTAAGCTAAAAATATGTTGAAATATGGTGCTAAACTGATTATTTTACGTAAGGAGAGACCTCATAATATGCACTATTTAGGGCCATAAGATATCTAAATCCACCAATAGTGAAGAAGCCAAATTCTTAGATATACGTTATAATCCTCGTGTAACTTCGAAAAGTAACCTTGATATAACTAAACTGAACAAAATCCAGATGTATACTCACTTGATACAAAAGACACTGTTGATCGTTTCTGTTATAAAATAAATAAATTAAATAATTGCAGTCAATTTTAAAGTTTAAAATAGGGATTTTTTTAAAGAAATTTTACTTTAAACATAGAGGCTGACGGATTTTAAAGGAATAGGTTTTCATTCCTTTTCTCTGGTAATTTCTTATTTATTCTTTTAAAATCAAACTTAGATATTTTTAATAACTATTTGGATGCAATACTTGTGAATAAGTCAAAGTATTTTTGCAAAGAAGCGAATTGGTATTTATATACAATGCTATACAAATCTGGAAAACGGCGTGGAATCATGCGCTTAATTTCATCCACTATTTTTTAATTACCATGTGGATAGATTCACATGGATAGACAGGCAAGCTTAACATAAATGAATTTCTTCCCAAATTAAATGGAAATCTATAACTTTGATATTAAATTTAATCCATCATTCACTTTCCTTTTTATTTTCTCATATACAAAGTAAAAGCACTGAAAAATCAAAAAATATAAATTCTAGATTTTGACAAATTTTCACATTTGAAACTTTCCTGAGTCCGAACAACACATTTTCAATTATGGCTGTCTGCGAGTATGATAATTCAACAATACTTTGAGCTAGATGGATGAAATTTGTTATATGATCTTGCAATTGCAGATTTCTTTCAAACTTTGAATAAATCCATTCAGAGGAAATCTAATCTGTTTAGCCGGCTATACAAATGAACAAGGTAACTACAAAGGTTAAACAGTTAGATATATATAATTTAGAATATAGAATTTACATTTAAAATGTAGTTCTGCAACAATACGGGAATCAAATCCGTTGAAAAGTTATACTTCTATCGGTCGGAATTGACACATACATGTTAACGCCATAGCTAAATACACAGTGACTTAAATAAATAAAATTTGGAATGTGATTTTGTAATTACAATTGCAGTTCTGCGTCAAATTTTAAATTCAATCATTTGGAAAGAAAACATCCAACATATTATTGATTTTCGGGCATTTGTGTATTAACCGCATACCAGAAATTAATCACTAATGATCACACACTAGATTGTGTCTGATATCTATAGCTATTGTTTCCCAACGCCATACGATTAATACACAAGTACCAATTTTATTTACTATATTACAAAGTGTGCTACTCTCATGCGCGAAACGTTGAAAGTGAAAATTTGAGAATTTTTTGTTTTCACAGCCTTGACCAAAATCCACGGTTTTATGGGGGAAGGGAGAAGGGGATAACAAATTCATCTGCAAAAAAGTCTTCTCTAGATCACGCCCATTCATTTTAATAAAATCCGTTTATTATTCATTATCATTCTTTGTATAAAGCATATGCCCAATTCCATCCACTATTTTTCAGTTATTATATCAATGTTCATATGGATAGGCAGGCAGACTTCCCATAGACGAATTCCGCCTAAAATTTGGATGGAAATCTATTATTTTGGTATGATAGGTGCTCGTTCTTTAACAAACAAATCAACGGACAGGCGTAATTTCAAAAAATATTTCTTTGCAAACACAGACATATAAAAATATGATGATTTATCAAAATCTAGAGGTCGAATTTATTGCTTATTAAAGTACTTCCACTTTGTATACTACAGAAAATAGGAAAAATTGCAATGATCTTGATGGATGAATAATGAATATTATAATAAGCATAGACGAAATCTGATGACCGTTATCGTGTTTTTTTAATGGTTTTCGTCACAATCTGTAAGAGGAAAGAACTCCAAAATACAAATCAGCTGTCTTCACTAAGTGATGAAATTAAACAAATCAACGGGATGTGTCTTCCCAATACTTTCTTGTATACTTTTTAATATACGTATCATGCCAAAGAATGCCTTGCATGGCATTAGTGTACAATAGTTATGCAATACTAATTTTTGGCGTGAAATTAGCATTTTTACTGAATCTTCGTGCCAGTTTTGGCGAGTAATTTGGTGATTAATCCCTGGCATGAGGTTAAAAGTATCCGAAAATAGAATTTGTGTTATAGACGAGTTTCTCTAACCGATTGAAACAGAATTTAACAAAGCGCTACAATTGTAAGCACAAAATCCCTCACCAAATTTTATATGTTTGCCATTCCATTTTTAATTCATCTCGTTTGCATACTTGTGAAAGTATAGACAGACAGACAATCAACCTGTTGTTGTATTTGACTCAAAATTTGACTGGTATCATCACTATAGACGTTAAATAAGTGTACTGAATCTTATTTATCTAGCTCTCTTCGTTTTGTAGTTATCGTGTTACTTATATTTGAACAGGCGGACAGACAAACTTCCTCTGAACAGATTTTACTCAAAATTTGACAAATGTTTGCAACTTTGGTGTAAAAACCGTAAACTAAATTTCAACTGTCTAGCTCAAACCATTTTTTAGTTATCTTTGTCACAGACAGACATTTTCCAAAAATGTGTCGAAATCAGGGAGGTCTAAAACGTGGAGATTCGTCAAAATCTCGAGTTCGAGTTTTTTGACGATTTTTATACTTTCTTTATACTATATATATGAGAAAGTGAAAACGCTCGATATTATGAAAATGTATGTGAAAAAAGTTAATAGCGATCCTCAGCATTTAGTTTTTTTTTTTTTAATTTGACAATATTTATAGGCGACATAGGGATATGCTATAAGTAAAAAACTATTCAAAACGCCTTACAGGCAGATTTTTCGACCTTGGACTATCTAATTTGGCACATAATTACTTCTAAGGTAATAAATCCTTATTAAAGAGATTACTTAAAAATCTTAAATAGATTTTTAATTATAAATAATTCAAAATTTTCCTTGCGTCCTTCCTGTAATACTTCTGAGCATACTATTAAACTGTACAAACTAAAATTTAAAACAATGAGTTTTCAGTTATATTAATTTTATTCCTGTGTTATTTTCTTATCTAATTTAAATAAATTTTCTTAATGTTTTTAAACATATTTCACAACAACACTTTTCATTTATTTTATTTATTGGGTTTATATTGAGGCTCTCGCTACGAATATAACAAATACACTTTTTTGTTTGTTTGTTTTTTGTGATCAAAATATCGCTGCTGTATCATTAAGAGTAAATTTTAAAAACCAAATAAAAATAAATGAATAAAACCTAAAAATTAACATATCATGATGCTTTATACTTGGACTTCGTTTCTTTTTCTGCATTTTAATTTTTGATAAAATAAAGATTTCTTCAAAATTGCAAGCAAGCCACGAAGTGTGTAGGTTTCTGTCACGAGATTCTGTTTGTAGATCTATGAAAACAAATTTCACTCAGATGTCTGTCTACCCAGATGTCCAAATACAAGCAAACATAATAATTATAGAAAAAAAAGCAAGACAAAAAAAAAATTGGTTGACAAGTTCAGCATCTAAAATGTCGACCCGTATCAAATATGGAACCAAATGATATCATGTTCTTTTGGGTGCATGTAAATGCAATGATTCAAAAACCTAGCAATTTAGGTAACTGAAATTTGGTTCATCATTTTAGCTTCTAAAGTGTAGAACCTTATTAAATTTTAAAAATATATCAAAGTTAACTCTTAAAAATTGATATTCCGTGCTTTAACGCGATAACTCAAATAAAGGAAAATTGTTATGTGATCTTGTGATTGTAATTTTAGATCTGCGTTAAGTTTTGGTTTTAATCTATCAGGGGGGGGGGGGGGAAGGATTTATTATTCTGTTTTTTAATACTTGTGTATTAATTGAATGTCAGCGATTTTTTTAAAGTTTTTATTAACATGTACAAATCAGAAGAATATTGTACGAAATAATGAATTATTCTCTAATTCATATTATATAAAATGATGTTTCGATTATCATATTCAAAGCAGTATTTTTTCATCTTAAACATATGAAGCTTTTTATTCAAAGCATATTTCAGCGAAATCAGTTGAATTTTTTAAAAAAATATTTCTTTAATTAGATGGACTCTACTCTTTTAATTCTCTTTTATACAGCCAGTGTACAAATTTGTCTTTTAATCCTACGGTTGTTTATTTTTTCCATGAAAAATTTTTGTACCGCTCTCGCTACTTGCATTCTCTGTACTTTAGAACTTTTCGCTCTTTATTAGGAGCTAGTCTTGCCATCCAGTCGGTGTGGCTCTGAAAGTAAAAGTTTCGTCTCAATGTTATTTTCTGAATGCATACAAACAAAAGAAGAAACACGATAAATTTTTATATTTAATTATTGTAAAGAATAATAAATAAAAATAAGGAACATATGCACTGAAGTTTCTGATTCGAATGAGACTTGCTTAATATATAGCGGCAATTTCATTTCGAAATCAGCTTATTATATTTCAGGAAGAAAAGGCGCTTTGAATCGACTTAATATATCTACATTATAATCAGCATAAATTAAAAGCAGCCTAAGAAAGGGGGATCATTGGATCATTATCATAATGTCTTCGGGTATTTCTATACAATAGATTTCGCACCATCGCTAAAAGAGCGTTATATACTTTTCATCAAACTTTAGAGAATATATTTTTCCGTTCAATCTTAAAAGTTTTATTTCATATCGATATGTTCTTTTGAATTATTTTTTGAAACTTAAAATTTTCTTGAATGTTCATCGTTAAAGAATGAAATTGCGGCTTTGCATTGACCAATCAAATCATTGGAAATTGTATCTTATCGTCATTGTTGTGTTACGATAATGACGACCAAGCAATCTACAGATTGGAGAGAGTGCGAAAAGGGGTAAATGATGCATCAAAACAAGTATGTTGACAAGTGGTTCACGATGTCTTCTAGTTATAAGAACGTGTTTTGGATAAAATATACGTTTTATTTTTATTTTAGTTTATGATGTCTTGGTAACTAAATTAAAATCTAAAAGAAATGTTTTCTATTATTGCTCATCGTGGACAATCTACATTATGGATAAGAACTTTCTTAAGGTAATCGGTGTAAATAATAATGAATATTTGAAATTTTTTCCGTCCTTATAGTAATTAAAGGATGAAACCTTCATTTTTTTAAAAAATATTGTAGTAATAATTACTTGCATTTAAAATGAGAATTTGTTTTGCGTAGATGTTGATGCATCCTTGTAAATGATATTTTCACTATAGCTTTTCTTTTGCAGACGTATTAATTTCATTTTTCACTCCGTTATTTAGTTAATTCTACTAAGCGGAATATTTTTTTACCAAGCAATCTTTTTTCCCCATTCTTTAAAATTTTTTATAGTTTTTATGATATCGATTTATATTTTAATATCGCCAATGAATTGAATTAAAATGATTAATGTAATTATTTCATGCATTTTAATTTTATTCATTTAAAATATTTTTGGTGCATTAAACAGACCAAATTTAAGTATCGTTTTAATTGCATTATTTTGCTTGGACAAGTGACTATCCATGGCAATTTTACTTATAATTATCTTTTCTTAATAAGACATTCATTTTATTTTTAGATGAGCTCTACTGATTTCAATGCATTTTTAAATTGTCTTATTTTTAGTTGGAATACATACTTTTTTACATTAAGTATGTCAAATAAATAAATACAACAATTGATTTATGTATCACCATGTCATCTGTACCTATAAGAAATATATTATGCTTGGAAATGATATTGTTTATAATAATATAATTTTCTATTGATAAGCCATTTTCATGCCTTTTCAGTATTGCAGTTGTGTTAAATATCTAGTAAATTATACAATGAAATTTGTTTTTAATTGTGCTATTAATCTTGCTTTCTTAAATTTACACATTTCTTAAATACCTTTAGTCATTTGAATATTTTTGATTTATCTGAATTCAGCTATGAAGTGCATTATTTATAGGAAGTGCAAAAATTACAATTTACCAAATTTAAAAATTGAAACTATTTGTGTATCATTATATGTTTAAATGATATATAATGCATATCAAAAGTCTTTCCAGTTATAATTTGAGAAACAAGATAATATATATCGCTTTCAATTTGGTATGTTTTTATTTAGAATTTTTTGCTGTATCAGTGAATTGGGTGGAAAAAATTGTTAAATTTTAAATAATTTGGCAGGAATATTAAAGAAATAAATATCAATAGAATGTATGAATTATTTTTTAAACTGAACATAACGTAGTTCAAATTAAGTCAGAAATGCAGTAGCTATTAAGTTATCACTCTTAATGTAAATGCACTGTATGGTTGCTGCAGCATCTAAAAAAAATTGGAATGTACTTTTATAGATTATTTGTAATTTTGTACATTTTCATACAAATGTTTTTTTTTCCCCTATTATTTTCTAAATTTCTTGATGAAAAATAATTTTTCTTATTTAAGCTTTAAAAAAGTAATCCAAGTTTTTTTAAACATTGTAACTTCAATTCCTAAATTCAGATTTCAATTTGAAGTTGCTATTGAAAATTAATTCTTTTCAACTTTTATGACAATGAAATACTCAAAGTAAAAACACAAATCTTTACCTCCTATAGATATCTCTATTAGCAGAGAAACCAATTTTAACCCTCCTTGAGGATGAACTGATATTTTCAGCTCTTTGTTTCATTCCATAGTGTATGTTATTACAATTCCATCAAATTTGTATGTTATCTTTTTTTAAATTCTTAGAATAAAAAATAAAAACTTCTTCAGTTTATGAAAATTCTATTACAGAAGACTCTTATTAATCTAGCAGATAGATATCAAACCAGAAGACTGCCAGATTAATAAAAAGAAGAAGAGAGATAACAACAACACAGAATTAGTAAAAGTTTTTTTATGAAAATATGTTTTAATAGCAAAATAAATTTTTATTCAGTATTATAAAATATACTAAATTATATTATACTAGATGCCTTTGATGGCCAGCTGATACACCAGGAATATTGGTTCCATTTAATATCAATAAAATCTCTAATACACATCTTTGTGTCCATGATTCCATCATCAAACTAAGTATCAAGGTTTCTTGCATATTTTGTGTTTCTTATGTAGATAAATCTTTCTATTGGAAACCAATCCCATAACATCATAATACTATTAATAATGTCATTATCTATTTCATCTATTTTTTTACTTCACTTTTTTATTTGTCATGCAAATTATACGGATATTAAACAGAACCTTTTTTCATTAGCTTTCAACAATGAAAAAAAGACACATGATGACATATTTGAAACAATGCAAGTAGTTGGAATTTTTGGGTAAAAATGTAATCTATTCCTGAAAATTAAGCAAAAAAGTAGTATTAAAAAAATTATCGAATTTCAGAAGAAATTTACATAAATATTAAAATTAGTGTCATTGAAAAGATAATTTTAAAAACTTTATTATCATGTAAAAATCATGTTTATGTTCTAATATTTTTGGGAATTATGATGAAAAAACTTCAGGATTTTGGTTGATTTTTAATTAATTAAAATTTCAAAATAATTGTTCTGAGATGCACATTCCCACCTTCCAAAATATATGTATATCAAGTTTGGTAATTCTGGGTTAAAAGATCTGACCTGTAGTGCACCAATATATAGGCACACAGATATCCATCTTTATGACTAGTAGAGATACAATAAATAATACAAAATATGATTCCAACTCTAATTGTTGATGTTGCAATGAATTCACTGAATATGAATGCAGTCGCTATATTTCCCTTTAACACACCTCACTTACCTTTTTGGAAATATCAATTATAAGAATTATAGAATGCAATTTTATTTTTAAACTTGGAGTTTAATATTATCTTTATTTTCCAGGGTTGCAATAATTCCAATTATGGGAAACATAATGAAACTGTGATTTCATGTTGTGCTGATATACAATAATTTTTGTGGATTACATTTAATGTCTTGTCTATGATGTTTTTTGGAAACTTGTTGAAAAAATGGATATTTGTTTACTTTTATGGCCTCTAAGATCAGTCAGCAAACACTGGAAACTGTTGCTAACTATTTTTATGTTTTATGTATAATAAGCTTGGCCGATCTTGGCATAATCAGAAAATTGTCAAGTAAACTGAGGAATGTAACCATTTTGAGGAAATCTATGCATCTTAAGGGAGCTTGATGTAATCCGACCATTGCCAAGTAATCTGAGGCTCGGGGATTATAAAAATGCAAGTATCAAAAGTTTTCTTTGGATGCTGAAATATTAACATTTGATTTTTAACCTATTGTTCCTCATTTTCTAATAATTGGTTCTCTTGTAATTGAGAGTATTAAGTCTTCTTAGTATGCTTCTTATATGTACAAGTTTTACTACTTCAAAATTTATTTTAACTGACTTCTTTCTTTCCAGGTCTCATTCAACAAAACTAACCTATGCACAAAACACTTGCCCTCAAGAATTTGCTTTGGAAAACTATAATTGCATAGGTTTTGATTTAGATCATACTCTATGCAGATACAAGTTGAAACCTTTATTCCAGTTGATTTATAAATCATTAACCTATTTCTTGATTGAAAAGTATGAATATCCCAAGTCACTGGCTGAATTGTCTGAGACTGATCTTTCTTTTGCACAGAAAGGAATTGTTTTAGACAAACGTAGAGGGAATTTCTTGAAATTAGATGGCCTATACAGAATCGTAAAAGCTAGCCATGGAACACGTCTTATGTCTCCTGAAGAAATCGTTCAAACGTATGGTCCATCAAGGATCTGGGAAGAATCTAAGGGTATTCCTCATAAGTTGGTTGAAAGCAGGGCTTTAGAAGAACCATTTTATGTTTTCAAAGATTATTTTGTCACTCCTGGAGCAGTCATATGTGCTAAAGTTGTAGATATTCTAGATGAACGGGAGGGCAAAAGATTAAAAGAATATGATTTTTGGAATCAATATATTGAAGGTATATTTTATATGTATGAGAGAAGCAATTTCAGAAATAATAGTGGAAGATTTTTTCCAGAGTTAATAAAAAACCCAGATTTGTATTTGCAACCATGTCCTGAGAGTGTCAAGAAATGGTTAGAAAACATTTGCCAAAACAAAGTGACATTCTTGCTTACAAGTGCCAATTATGACTCGGCTGAGTTTGTGGCCAAGCAGTGTCTTGGAGAGAACTGGCAAAAATATTTTGATATTGTCATCACTTTTGCTAAGAAGCCTGGTTTCTTCTGGAAAAACAAACCTTTCTGTCTAGTGGATGGTAACAAGGAAATTGGAGATATAAAACCTAAAGATATGAAATCTCACTTGGTCTATTCTCAAGGTAATTTCAAAGAACTGCAGGAAGTTTGTGCAATCCTCAGTAAAACTGAATGTCCAAAAACTTTGTACTTTGGTGATTCATTGATTGAAGATGTCTATGCTGCATCAGAAGTTGCTGGCTGTGACACTGTAGCAATTGTTGAGGAAATGCTAGCTGAAGGCATGGTTGATTTTCCTGACAAACATCTAGAATCACAGACATTGACATCTAAGTTCTGGGGGTCATTTTTCAGCAATAAAATTGCTAGTGGTAATCAGGGAGATGATTTAAGTTTATGGGCCCATTTACTCTCCCAACATAGTAAATTGACTGTTCCAAATCTTGAAAGCTTGGCTGGTCTTCAAATGCAGGATAAAATAGCCAGTTTTGGAGGAGATGCTTCAACATCTGGGTATTTTCCTGGTGTTCCTAAATCTTTGTCTACTTGTTAAGAATCGTCTTTGCGCCTATATGTGATCTATTTGGGCTTCCTCATAATTTGTTGTTGTTGCAGAATTTTAATTGCCTTCATAAAAGAGATATGAATAAAAAGTATTTCGCTATTTATCCTTAGCAGTCTGCTTCTTTCTCTTTTTACCAAAAGGTTGCAGACTGCTAAGTTTCTCAAAGTTTATATATACACTGAAAAAAAAAAGGAAGTATTTGTAATGTGAAGGTCCTTATTTTAGTTGGTTAATATATCTGTATTATTATTCCACTGATTTTTTTTGAAGTAGTTTTTAGTATTGGGCAGAAATTTTATTTCTAGTGGAGCAAGTAATTAAAATCTTTTGTGCATGTTGCTTTTATTAAGGACAACAAATTTGCCTATATTATCATTGTAATATAGGAATGCCTATTATTCATTGAGGTAGAATTAAAATAAAATATTGTTTGTCAGAGAATATATTTGCCATTGGTTTAAACATGTCACATTTTCTCCTCAAATATGTGTATAACATGTTTAACAAAGAACATGTGTATAATTTATATAAATTAAATAAATAGAATATTGTAGAAATTCTGTTGCTCAAATATCAGTAAAAATAAATTATAGTGAGGTAACTGACATAAACAAAATGTTAACTAGATAAGTGCATCAGCTTAAGTTGCAGGGATTTTAGAATATATACTTCCTTATATATAAGGTGTTACTGGATGTTAAAACTTTACATTTGTGCCTAGAAACGTATTTATTTATATCTCCATTGTTTTGTATATTATAAATGTGCATTATGCAAAATTTAGTATAGTTCATTAAAAGTGCTAAAAGAGTTGATAAATGATTTATTAGCAGATAAAAAAATGAAAACTGTAATTTTCACTTTAACTAAGTTTCATATGATTCTTTTCCTTCAATACTTATTTTCTTTTTTTTTTTTTTTTTTTTTTTGCATAACTTTGTACTATTACTAAAAGTATATTTGAATTGAATTTTCTCAAATAATCTTCTGTATATTTTGGTCTCGGATTTATATTTTTCTACTTGAAACTAATTCCTTTTGCTAGATATTTTTGAAACAAAATTTTAAATATTATTGTTTATTTTCTACAATTCTGTGTACATGATGGTAGATAAGAACTTGCATTGATCTATAAAAGCATATCAATTTGGCATAAAAGAAATAACACTTTCAAGTATTCTAAATAATTTCTCATTTTTAACCTAATACATTTTGTCTTATATGCTATATTATAATATTTTTTAACAAATCAATTTTTTTAAAATAGTGGATTTATTCAAAAATATTCAGTATTGTGAGTTTAAAAAATACTCCATTTAAAAATAAAATCATCAGTAATTATTAATGTTTTATTTATTCAACAGTGTAAAGTTTTTTATGCTAAATTATATTTTTCTGAATGTGCTTTATACAAAAACAGATTGTCCTATTACTGCCAAAATTAATCAACAATCTGAAATAAAGACATGGTTTGAAGAAGACTTGCCAATATATAGAATAGCCGTTTACTCACATATGAGACATCCAGCAAAAAGCTGAATGACCATATCATTGCAGATAGTATGTTGTTACCTGTGAATCCCATCTATATGTCCAATTACAAGTATCACATGCATGGAATCCTCAGAAGGCAGCAACATTACCTTTATTCCACCATCAGGAGAACTAAAAAAAAATCTGTTTACTTGGTCAGTTATTTCTCATGATTAAGGCACACCCAATATATACAGAAAAATAATCCTAATTAATAGACCCCTTATTCTGAGAATGTGGGAGAAGGGGGAAAAATCGACAACCTCTTTGTTTCGTATCAGGTGGAAAATGTAAAACTATTATAAAATAAAGAATGAAAAGTTATTTGAAGGGATATAATTTTAATTATTTTATTTTTGAGCAAATATCGCCCAGTATATATTATTATCTATCTGTTACCTGTAACTTAAAATATTTTTCCCCCATTGGCCCATTTCCCATTTGGTGTGGATCAATATTCAAAACGTAAGTCCGAACTTCTGTTCTAGATGATCTGTCGGGGGTTTTTTAATTCTGTGTTTGAATAAAGCAAAGTATGAATAAGAATTAATTATGAGATTGTAAACTTTCCATTCTACTTGCATCTTTATGCTGGATTTTACCAGATGTCAAGGAAATTAGATCTGTCATTTTATGCTGATTCATTATATTCTCACTGCAGTACCAGTCTAGAAATTATCGCTAATATTTTATTTCAACATTTAAAAAAAATTATTTTGTATTTGGCAATGTATCTTTTTCTGTTTAGTAAATCATTATTTGTTTCGATTCAATTTTAGTAGTTTTGATTTGACTGCTCATAAATATTATGTATAGATATGATCCCACTGCAACGAAGCAAAGGTTACCAAGAAAGAAAATTGCATGTTGGAGGGCAAGACAAACCAAATGTAATTTAATGAGATCTGAGATATTGTTAAAAGGATAACAACTCATCTAGACAAGTATATATCTATTGCTGCTCTTCTGGTGCATAAAAAGGAAATTTGTTTAATCCATTAGAATTTTCAAAAGACATGTTTTTCCCCCCATAATGTTATTCAAAAAATATAGTGCATTCCTTGTACATGGTAATGATTTATTAATTGTTATCACTTCTGTTTCTTTCTTTTATTTATTTATTTATTTTGCTGTTGTTGCCACATATGTCTCAGCTTATCTATAAATATGACTGAGCCATGATCTCATGATTCTGAAGCTGTACCAAGAATTAGGTTTTACCAAAAAGTACAGCATTTATCCTCCAAGTTCTTTAACCTGGTATATAATTATGAGATGTGAATGTTATCGATTTTTGGCATTCCAAAAATCGAGCAACTTCAACATGGAATCGAGTCTACATTTTCAATCATGTGAGGTCTTTACTATTGAAGATTGTTGCTCTGAAATATTAAATTGGTACTTTAGTCATTTTTAGCTTCTTTAAAAAATCTCCTTGTATTTTCCGAAGTAATTGGTATGTCTGATATCTTTTTAAAGCATCAAGCTGCTTGAAGGTAATTTATTTAATTTATTAAAAATTCTATTCGAATCAGTTTTTAGAAGCTGCGGAAAATTTCTAGTAATTTGGCAAGTCTTTTTCGAACCTTCATAAAACTCGAATCTGAGCATTTGTTTGAGATTGCTTTCTTGATATCTGTGCCATTATTTATTAGTGTAATATTAAACGTTTGTTTGTGTAATAAACAAACTGGATCTTTATTGTTAATTTCACTTATTTGTGAATATAAGTCTTTTTGTAATTTATTTTTTACAACTTCTCACAGTGTGTTTCATTTTATTAACTTGGTTATGCAAAGGATATTATATATGTATGTAAAGGAATATCTTATTTCTACTTCATAGTTATTATGGGTTCTTTCAACAACAAAAAATTATTTATGAGTTTGCTTTTTTTTTTTTTTCCTATTTATGTGTTATTGTATTTATTCAAGGCAGTGGAAATTATTTATTGTAATTGTGTCATCTGACATTCAGTTGATAAAGAAGATGTCCCGATTGTTTTTAGAAGTCTAATTTAATTGCATTATTAAAGGCATTATTTTGTTCACACATGAAACTGAAGTTATATTTGAATCTTAAAATAATATGTTATTTGTTAATAAATTAGTATTTTAATGAAAGAATAATTCATTTCGTGATCTTTACTGCTGTAATTATCATTAAAATTTATTATTAGTAAAGATGAAATTTTTATTGCAAGATAAGCAGGGTGTCTGAATGACTGAAGAAATTATATTATGTTCTACATACAATTTCGTGTATTAAATGTGATTTGAAGCATTCAGATTATCCATTGTGTCTAATTGAGGCCAACCAACGTAAAAAGGACATAAATCTTATATCCTCTATTTATTAATTAAAAAGTTGTTATACTGATTAGCGAAAAAATGGGGTAAAAAAATGTCTGGATGTCGAAACAAGACATCAATGCGTTTATAATTTTTTTTTAGTGAAACATTATGAAAAGAAGAGAAAATAATTATATTTTCCGGGAACCTTCTATATTTACTAAACCATTAATATCGACTGGGATAGAAAAAGATATTTAATTCCCAAAGCGCCTATTACCTTCGTTGTGCCGCTGCTGGATTATTTAATGAAATATGTTAACATCTGTGCCGTAACGCACAAGCCATATAATTTTTCTTTTCCCTCAGTCGTCATCTGTGGCTTAGCAAAAAGAATGGTGCAGTTACTTTTTTTTTTATCTTTATAATTTTGGGCTTTTAAAAAGTATGATAATTGTTTGCACCCCTTAGACTGGCCCTCGATATATCTTTAATCATTAATTGGCTGTCTTGTACCCCATTGGTTTGGTGGTAAGGTCTTGACGTCAGACCTGAAGAAGTCAAGACAAAGGATGATAATTGTCTTCTGTTACATAACATGATATTTTTGCCCTTTGGCGCATTAGTGTAATTATAGCCCAGGTATGATATTTTGTTTTCATCCTTTCATTGCATTTGGCTTTAAACATTGACAAACGTACTACTGTTTTGTCACCATGTCGTCCGTGGCATTTATGCGTCCCAGTTGCTACGTCACTGTTTCTAAGTGTGAAACCCGATTCCACCAAAGAACGGCAGTGTATACAAGTCCGATGCATTGTAATTCCGTGAGGACCAAATATTTCTCCATTGTGGAAGTTAAGAGAGAAAGCTTGTCATTGGACCATAGTTCAGATTTACGAGATTCGTAACAAAATAGTCTTAGTGTTGCTTCAAAATGTGACGTTAATACAACTAAACTAAACATTTAGCTTTCCTATCGGTACAGCAGTCTTGAAGTCTGGATAAGGTATTATATTCCATATCATACTTAAAGCTTTTATCAGAAGTGATAATATAATCATTTCACTAGCAATAAATCCGTGCGAAGTTTCCATATAACACTTCCTCCTAAAATAATTATTTAATTTTTTTAGTAGGTTGCTGCAATTAGATATTCAGTGAAATATATCGGTAAAATAGCAAAAAGAATTTCTCAATATATTTAAAATACTTTTTTGTATGCAGTCAACTTGAATTGTTACTTTCTCGTATACGAAGTATTGGAATCATCAATTAATTCAAACTCGAGATTTTGATTTATAAAAAAAAAATTCAATTCTCTTTACTCAATGACTCATCGAAACCCAACACGAACTTCTGTAAAAGTAATGAGGAGGAGATCAAAGGGAGAATCTCATCAATCATCACCAGCGGGAGTAGTCTCATCAAAATTTTCTTTTATATTCATTCATAAAGATGTTTTCCACTTTTCCAAATTTGAACAGATCTGCATTTTATTGCTAAACTTGTGTACCAAATTTTATTTCTTTAACTCTTTACGTTGTTATCGCGTTCGTTTATATTTGAATTGCTGGATACACAGATTTCATCAGAGTGAATTCCGTTCAAAATTTGATGGATATATACAAATTTGTTTCATCCGTTAAATTTAAAGCGTTTCTAAGTTGTCATATTCACAGAGAGACAGGCATAATTCCAAAAAGGCTTTTCCGAACTCGGGTAGGTATGAAAATTCTTCGGAATCTTACGCTCGAGTTTTTTAACAATTATAGTACTTTCTCTTTTTATACTTGGCATGTGAAAAATAAAAAAGTAATGTGTATCTTCATGTTGTAGCAGTTGTAGCAGAGAATTTGAAAGACTTATTAAAAGTGACAAAAATAAATGTATATTTCAAAGATTATTATGTTGACGATAAAAAAAAATGCCCCATATATTATATGAGCTGTGTACTTAATCAGTAAAGTAAAAGATAAGATATCTACACAACACCATATCTCTCTTAGCTGGCAGCAATGGGACCTCGCCTGAGAGATTCTCCAAGATAATTGTATTTGTTTTTCAAATTTTCCTAGTCAAGATGTTATAAAAATATATAAAGGGGACCGCAAATTTAGCCGAAAATATTATAATATGATAATGCTATCGTCTACGTTTGGAGACCTCCAATTCTTAAATAATATAGAGGCTCTATGCATACGATAACATAACGCCTTTAATATCCTCACAGTACGCGTGATTATAGATCCAGTAACTTATAACATGAAAAATATTGCTAAATATACTTTAAACAGCTATGTGATTTCGATGTATATACACGTTAATATAAACCTTCATTTTAGCGCTATCGATGTGTAATTTATTCATCTAATAAAATCTCTTTAGCTTTATTATGATTTTTGCAAAATTTACCAGGTAATCATTTGTATTGTGTTCGATGTGTATATGCGTCATCGTTTGATTTTAAAAAAAGGGGGACTTGAAAAAATAATTCCGTAGTTAACTGGTTAAAAGGTTTTTTTAATCAGTTAACTTCAGAATTACTTTTTTAAAGTCCTTCAAGTCCTCCCCCTTTTTAAAGTTACTAAACCATTGTTAAATTAATCACCCACCTTTATAAAAATCATCGAAAGCAGTTGTACAAAAGTAGTACAGATGTCACTGAAAATATTATTTTTTAAATTTTAAAATGGTGTAAAGAATGGTTTAATAATCCTCTTGCAATAATATACTCTGAAGTTATTGGAGATAAAAACCTGAAAACTTTATTAATTTTCAATTAAAAATCTGCGTAATTTTTTTCAAAAAAATCAATTACCTATTGCCAAAAGAAGTGATTACTTGCAACATATCATAGTTCTAGCTTCAGATGTCTGCCCTATAGACTACTTTGAATTATTTTTTCTCCATCGTGCAGATAGTATGTGTCTATAAACCTCATCATAGGCAGTAAAGTTTTGGCATTATAGTGGCAATCCAATTTTTTTAATTTTTCGTATACGAAGTATAGAGAAAATATATTAATTGTCAAAAATTCGAAATCGGGATTTTGACAAACCTCTACGTTTTGCCCTCCCTCTTCGAAACCCTACCTCTCCGAGTTCGAAAAACAGATTTTTGAAAAAGCGTCCGTCTGTATGTCTGTTATAAAGATACCTCGAAAACGCTTTGAATATACAGAACAGATAAAATTTGATATTCGGTCTTTATACCCAATTTATTGTTCGTTTCAGTCATCTGAGACGACCACTTTTCCAAGATTCTATCTCATTTAGGGAAGAGACGCGGTAGGATAAACGCATTTCTGGAATTCTTCGTCATTCTTTGACCTTGATTTTCACCGTATTAAATACTTTTTTGTTAAATTTTTTCTCACGTGAATGTGAATAGGTGTCATTTCTGACCATATTATTTTAATTCAGTGCGAGTAATCCGAGTTGATTTTATTATTAAATGTAAACATCCCCTCCTTTCATCTTTCCTCTCACCCCTATTTTGACGAATTAAACCCATCCTAACGCATGTACAAAAGCGCGAATTACTCGCACTATTGTTGTTACACAATAAAGATTTCTGTCAAGTTTTGAGCAAAATCCGTCCAGAAGAAATCTGCTTGTGCTACTGCTCGAATATAAGTTAACACAATTAGGAAACAAAAAGATCTGTAATGTAGATACCTACTATATTTTGAGCCTAATACAAAAAGAGGTTGGCCATCCGTCTATCTGTACTTTCAGAGGCACGTAAACGCGATAGTTCAAAAACGGAATGATTTAAAATTATTAAATTTTGTATGTGATTTTGTGGCTGCGATTGTAGTTCTAAATAAATTTTTTGATTCAAAAGGCATCTAAATGTACATTTGATTTTTGGATACTATTATCCTCGTGTCAGGGATTAATCGACAAGAAAAAAACGATAGATTTAATGAAAATGCTAAATACACGACAAATGCTAAATTTTCTTATTTGTTGTACGCTAATTCTATCCAAGCCGTTTTCTAGGTTAACACCTTTATTAGAGAGTAAGCGAAAAAGTTTTGGAGAAACCACTCACGTTAGTTTTATGTGCAACTTATACAGGGTGTTGCCGAATTCGACCAACAAATTCCGAGGGGTGATATTAGGCATCAATAGGATAAAGAATCACCATACAAAATGGGGTCGCAAGCGTCGTTTAGGGGGGATGAAAATCGAAAAAATATAGAGAGTCGGCGAACTTTTGGAAACTGTAAAAAATTAATAAAAAAATAACAAAAGTTGTTTCAATAATGAATTTTTTTTAAGTGAAAGCACATTCTTAAAGGCAATTTTTCATGTAAGTAAATGCATATTTGGTGAACCAGGGGGTCGTAAATTATTGAAAAGAAATAAGCAGTTTGCATCCATATCTGCAAAAATATTAAAACTTTAAGAAAAATAAAGGCTTGAAAATATAAGGAATTTTATACTCTTTAATTTGATGTAAGTCTGTAGTGTGAAAACTGAGGAGGTTTCAAGAAAAGCTAAAATGTTTGCCGGGAAACATCGCTGCAATATCGGCACCAATGATTACAGAAGGTATTGCAAAATTCTATCGAAAAATTCTTAGAAATAATAGTAGACATCAAGGAGATAAGAATTTACAAAGAAATATAAAGTCGCAAACGGCGGTGAAATTTATTTGCTGGAATACAAATACAGCATACATTTACAGCACAGACATTTTAGCATAAGAAAGGAGACGATGAGAAACTTTTATAAAAATTGCTCGATGTTGTGGTCGCGAAGGTCATTACACAACCGACACCGACGTTTAAAGGACCACCGGACGCGCTCAAACATACCAGGTGTGCTTGCGATTTCTCCAGCAGCAACGACGATCCATGCTACGAGATCTTACAATGTATCCAAAGGTGTCTGATAAACAAGAGATTTCGCATGGCCCCAGAAGAAGAAATCCTAGAGATTGAGGGCCGGGGAACGCGCATTCCAATCAACAGGTCCGCCACGTGCAATCCACGTCCCAGGATATGTATCATCTAGGTAGTTACGCACAGAATTCAAAAAATGTGCTGGTGCACCATCATGCAGTAACCATATGTTCTGGCGTGCAATGGTCTTTATTTCCTGCTGTAAATCCGGAAGGATGTGCTTCAAGAATAAAAGGTACTTTACGCCACTGAGGCGTTCGGGCCCTGCATTTGGCCTCGTTATTTTGAAGGATCCTGTTTCCCGCAACCGTCTATTAATATTTGCAAAGGTGTTGTGGTGTGGATAACGCCTACTTGGATTTTGCTATTGATATATTCTTTGTGCTAGCCGTCCATTACCATCCGCTCGGTCGTAAATTAAATGCATATTCGTCATTCGTGAAATCTGACATGTTGTGCGAATGAAACTTATCGACAATCAATTCTGCAGTGCTCTATAATGAATACAAGCTGTTTTGATATTCCTCAAACCATCAATTCTGCAATGCTCGCTGCTTTTATATTCCTCAAACGCATGGAAATTTAGATACGAGAAAGCTTCTTCTCGACTACCTTGTTCCAAATCCTTGCATTCTTAGGGCCATTCTCTTCGCCAGGCTAATTGTCTCTTCGATGTCTGTTTTTGCGATTTTCACAGAATAAACGTCTCCTGCTACCCTATGTTTTATGAAAATTTTTCATCTCCTTAATGCCTACTATCACTTCTCTAAATTTACCTTTCGAATTTGGCAACACCCTCTGTAGATATCGGTACCGATGTTGCAGCTATGTTTCCTGGCAAACATTTTAGTTTTTCTTGAATATCTTAAAACCTCCTCAGTTTTCACACTACAGACTTATATTAAATTAAAGATTATAAAATTCCTTATAATTGCAAGCTTTTATTTTTCATAAAGTTTTAATATATTTGCAGATAAGGGTTCTAAACTACTTTTTCGTTTTCAATAATTTACTACCCCCTGGTTCATCAAATCGGCATGTTACTTACATGAAAAATTGCCTTTAAGAATGTGCTTTCACTTAAAAATGTTACTATTGTATAATTTGGTTTTTCAATCCCTTTTAATTCAATTTGATAACACAACTAATGCAGAAATAATGATTTTACATTGAAAAAGCCGTCAACGATAGAAATAGCTCACTGTTTTTGTTCATTGAATTTAAATCGGCCATTTTTGTTCACTGCCGATTTTGCGGAACTGAGTTCTTGCAACATCAGTTAAAGAAATTAATATATTTAAAGTTTATTATTTTGTATTGAAATAAATTCAAAAACCAATAAAACTAAGCGAGATCGTAATTTTGTGGGTTTTGCCAGGATATTTGCCATGTCTGCTCCACCTACACAATTGCACACTTTTATGGATTATATAAATTCTAGAATTAAGTAAAATTAGAGCCGGCTGCAGTGTCTGAATACAAAATTTAATTTTTTTTTTTTAAAAAAAGGAAAAACATGAGCAAAACGATCCAGTATCAAAAGAAAAAGGAGTACTTCAAAAACTATAAAATATACAATCACTATACACAAGAAATTCGACAAAGTGTGAAAGTAATTTCATGCTGCGAACATTCTTATAATCAGCATCTAAATACAGTTATTTCCAGAATCTGATGTATTTCTTTATGAATTATTAACAAGTATTTCATCAAAAAAAATTGAATCCTTTTAAATAATTATTTTTAATAATAAAACATTGCAACACTGATAAAATTATTTTTAAATATGGAATGACAAAATTCCATTCCAGAGATGATTAATATTTATTTACAAAAGCAGATTGTGAGTAGCATTTTCACATTCAATAAAGATGTTTGTTCATAACATATCTAGTTTTAATCATAAGAAATACTTGTATTGATATATAATACATATATATACATAAATACTCGCCAAATGTAGCACCGAAACGAAATTGGCATTGCAACCTTATGAACGAGCTTCTAACTAATAAACATTTTGTTTGTTTTCGCCAACGAAATTATTGCCTTCGAATCGCCAATTCTTCCCCATTAATTAATAAGTGCCTATTAATTTCCTTCAAAATAATTTATTTGAATTCTCATACACCTTTTCCAGAAAAAGAAGCAGATCAGGAACGCATCATTTGAGGTAGAACACAACTCAGCCGTTTCATTCTTTATAAAACTTCTTTCGATCGAAATATTGTGCCTTTTAGGGATTTTTTTCAGCTTTGGAAAAAGCCAGAAATCATATGATATTATACTACTACGGGAAAGTTGGAAGCCTTATGAAGTATGGGCATGTTAGGTTTGGCCATGGAACATTGTATCAGTGCCAATACAGGAGAATCGGGTACACGGCGGCGAATGATGCCAATTATAACTTTTTAAAGACGTATATATAATTTTTTTTTTTTGCTTTCATTTCTTATAATATCACTATGATAAATTTTTGACGAGCTTTGATAGATTTGGGTTACATATTTTTCGTTTTGGCAAGAATCTCTCGCCCAATTCAGTTGAAAGATGAGTAGAAAAATTTTCATGAATGAAGCTGACTACTACCTAAAGGTCTATTGATTCTGTGATGCGTACTCATGATAAATCATTGAAGTTAAAGTAAACAATCAGCATTGCTATTTACTTGGTTTGTTTCTTATTCTTCCTCTTGAGACATAGGTAAAACGCCCAGTTTGCAATGAAAAAAAATTATATAATGCTCAAAATGTAAAAATAGTACAAAAGATCTTTAAAATTTTCGGCGTTTTTACTAATACAGCATATTGGACAAAGAGAGCTCTTTCACTGTATTTCGATGTAAAAACATTCCACTTTTTCAAATATGTCATATATTTCGATAACTCTTTAAATGTCCTTTATATAAAGAAATAACACAAGGTAAATCTGCGGCACTTTATGTGATAAAAAAAATGAAGGCAGAAGATTTAGCTTTTCCAGTGACTTATAGTTGTTACCAGGGGAGGAGAGCACTATATTTTCCTTTTAAAAAAATCCCCAAAGCTAAAATGTTTATCTAATGTTTTTTTTTTTTTTGAAACAACAGAAAAAGTATTATGTTAAAAATAATAGGCATAAATATTTTAAAACCACGAAAATTCTTTTATTTTTCGTTGATTATTTTGCCTAAGAAAAGGGGGGGGGCAGTTTAGTGTCTATAAAGCCAGCAAGAGTCATCTCCCTTACAATTTCTTAAACACACCTCATACATAATAATGCGCGTTTTGTTTTGTGTGTGATTTTGCAGAAAAAAGGAAAGAATCATGTATGCATTTTGAAATTCTTTCCGTAAACTAAAAGAATCAAAATTTTGAATATAATTAGAATTTTTAATGCTTAGATTTCATTTCTAATTTCATGTATCTAGTTTGTTTTCTTTTCGAATCAAAGCATTACATATTCACAGGGTCAGAAAAACAGTCTCACAATCTAGAGATGTATAATCCACGATTTTTTCAATAACAAATAATTTTGCTATTGTTATTTTTAAATATTTGTTCCAAATATCTGTTATTTCAATCATATTATTAATTAAAAATTATTACTTCGTATTAAATATAAAATTTATTAATTGTAGTTAATACTTAATTTACAAATTTAAGTAACGTGTGATTGAGTTAATTTATCTATTTCAGCTTACTTCTTAAATTTGATTTTTTTTCAAAACTATTTATTTAATTTCTTTATTGGAGTAAAAAATTTTCTGAAAAATTTGAATTAAATAAATATGTCATTTTTTTAAAATGTTTACTTTAGTTCTATATTCTACCAATAGATGACACCAGCAGTAAACAGAATATATGCAGTCATGTCACAAGCAATTAAAAATGATTTGTATGGAATATAGGGATGACGAATATTTTACGAGCGGTTATTACGTAACCAATATCATAAAGTCACAAATACCAGTGATCAATACTTTTCAAAACGGAGTGTGATTCAAATCCTTAATACGATCTTACTAATGATATTTCGATTACAGGTTCGGATACCGATAGAAAGTAACAATCGATATGATATCACTGAAATTTGCCGGAGCGGTGACTTCACTGGAAAGTAACAATCGATACGATCTGTCCAATGGAAGCTCTCGAAAGAAATCTGTGAATGGATTGAAAAGTGAACTGACCGGTTATTGAAATTATTGTATCATTGAATTGCATATCACTGAAATTTTTCAGAGCGGTGATTTCACCGGAAAGTGCGAAGTCACCGCTCCACTTTACGGGAGTGACTTCCGATATTCGCATATGATGATGCACTATTCCATACAGATCATTTTTAATTGTTCGTGACATGATTGACTTTGATTAAATATATTCTGTTTACTGCTGGCGCCATCTGTTGGTAGAATATAGAACTAAATTAAACAATTTAAAGAAATGACATATATATTTAATTCAAATTTTTCAGAAAATGCTTTACTCCAATAAAGAAATTAAATAAATAGTTTTGAAAAAAATCAAATTTAAGAAGTAAGCTGAAATAGATAAATTAATTCAATCAAACGTTATTTAAATTAGTAAATTAAGTATTAATTACAATTAATAAATTTTATATTTAATATTAAGTAATATTTTTTAATTAATAATATGATTTAAATAAGAGATATTTGGAACAAATATTTAAAAATAACAATAGCAAAATTATTTGTTATTCAAAAAATCGTGGATTATGCATCTCTATTGGAATAGTGCAAATGCGAATATCGGACAGTCAAGGTCACTCTCATGAAATGAGTGGCGACTTCACACTTTTCAGTGAAGTCACCGCTCCGATAAATTTCAGTGATATGCAATTCAATGATATGATAATTCCAATAACCGGTGCATTCACTTTTCAATCCATTCACAAATTTCTCCGTTTCTGTTTTGCTCGAGAGCTTCCATTGAACAGATCGTATCGATTGTTATTTTCTATCGTGATCCAAAACCTGTAATCGAAATATCAGCAGTAAGATCGTATCAAGGATTTGAATCACACCTCTCTTTGAAAAGTATTGATCACTGATATTTGTGACTTTATGATATTGGTTACGTAATAACCTCTCGTAAAATATTCGTCATCCCTATCAACAACCCGGTAAAGTGACTCTCCGTCGCGCTTGCGCAGCAGTTTACTAAAGTGGCTAGACGTAGATAAACTGCATAATTCAAAAATTAAAGTCTTTTTTTTTTTTCGCAAGGCTCTATTTAAGTGGTTATTATTAGCAATTTCAAAACTAATTTTGAAATCGCTAATAATTTGAATTTATTAATTACATATATATATATATAGTGAACGCTTTTGACTTTATAAATCAAGACATGGTTATATGGCCAGCCACATATAGTTCGCTATTATGTATTACATTTTCTTAAGAGTGGCAGCACTTACTAATGATACAATCAAAACAAAAACAATTACGCTATTTGAATTTACAAAAATTGTAATATTATTAAAGTGAATTATTTTGCTTTGAATTACATGGAAATGTAATGTATACTATTAGAGTCATCGAATAGACTATCTGGCCGAAATGTATTGGAATCGCTGAAGAATTTATATCTATGAAAAACATTTAAAAGAAAACAGTATGAAACTTCGTAGAAACAATGAAAATACTACTTATATTTTCATCAAAAGAAAATAAGCGAAGAATTAATATAATAAATATTGAATATTTTTGTTAGTTAAATTAAAATGGCCCAAATTTTCAAAAATTTTCACTTAATATTTCGTAGTTTGCAATTTTACATCTGCCAAGAAATTGATCTGGCATTTGGGTAAATGAAATTATTGGCAGCAAAAATCAAATGGAACCAATGAAATGCAATTCAAATAACTATCTTCTTAAAGAAGTAGCTGATGATAACTTCATGGAAGCGGGATATCCCCCCAATCAAGTCACTAAAAATGAGAATCTACATTCTCAGTTTCCGCCCCAGTATTCAGGTGTACAGTTTAATTCTGTGTCTGGACATTATCCAAGGCAAATGAATGCATCTATATCTAAAAACTATCCATGTGTGCCCCAAACTCCTGGTCCTTCTAAACCACCAATAGATAGTAATAACCATCACTCTGGTGTATCTTCTAATAATCTACTTAAAGATGGTAACATGCCTTTTCAAAATTCCAGTCAGCATTTTCAACCATATGTGCCTACTCTTATACCTCCTGTGTCTTCAATGTCACCATTACAAACACCAGTGAGCTCAACTGAAAACAACCAGAGACCTTTATTCAGTATGCCTCCACCTGTGATACCTGCTAGAAATATGGATCCAATGCAGTTTGGACAGTTTCATTTTCCACCGCCTCCTATACCTCCACCTGCTCCTTATTTTTCTCATGGATATGTCAAAAATGCATCTTCCTTTCAAAATAATCATTCGCAGCAGTATTTTAATAACACTCCTGTGCAAACATCTTTTCCCAGTGCTTCTAATATGGCTCCATCGCAATCTTCAAATTTCTTATCTTCTACAATGTCTCAAATTATTTCCAACATTCAGTCTACTAGCACAATACCTGAAAATAATACAGTCATTTCTGAGAAGGAAAATTTATTGAACAGTTTTCTCCAGAAATTTAATTTTAAAGAAAAACATGAAGCAAAAAGTGATATCACTGTAAGTTTTTAGTAATGTGTTCATTATCTTTGTTAATTAAATAAATATGATGATAGGTTTGGATTTATTTCTCAGACCACTTAATTTGATGTAAATATGATAATGTGAATAATCAAATCAAATGGATTATTTTACACCCATTTAGTTTGATGTTGATGTAATTAATGGATTGATTTATTCTTTTTACATTGTATTGATACTGAATAGTTTTTCAGCAGATTGAAAATCTTAGCTAAAAGTGAAAATTGAATTGAACTTTTAACCAGTCAACCTTTATTTGCATTGCTTAATTTCAATATTTATATTACAATTTCTTAGTAATAATAATCTTATGATCTGTTTTTTTTAATGCTCTTTTAATAAACCAGTTTTTTCTCAAACATTAATTATATTTTTTTTATAGGTTGCAGAATTTTGTTCTGGTTTAAAGAAATGTTACTCTTTAGTCAGTTGGTTGCAAAGTAGGCGAGGACGTTTGGTTTCACTTCTTGATTCAAACCAAGAAGAATGGGAAATGGAATTGAAACATGTCAAAGAACTACAGGTAAAGTTTTATTTTAGAAACAATATTATATTTTGACAGTTTCCTTAAGTTTCCCTAAGGTTATTTTTCTCCTTCATTTTCTTTTTCTGATTTTGAAGAAAAGATGTTTACCAACTAAATTTCTGCAAATGAATTTGATGTTTTCTAAAATAAAATATACGCAAGACTTCCAAGGTAGAAAAGAAAATGCACATATTTAAATTTACTACTTATGTCTAATGGTATCATAGTAATTTTTAGTTTTTATCTTCTTCTTAACAAATTTCTATCAACACTTGCTTTTAAAATTAAAATAGTAGCAAAAGGAGAATGAAGCAAGTCAAAAAAGTTAAACTATCATTAAAACATTTCAAGTGAAGAGTGATTATAAAGATGTCTGTAACAAAAGTAAATTTGCTGGAGAGAGTGCAGTTAATTTTCCAGTTTATATATATTAGGTCATTCAGTGTTGCACCAATTCTTCTCCACTTTCCATCAAGAAGTAAGTACTAGCTACTAGACATAAGTAAGACTGACTATCATTAATATATAATTCACCAATCATTATAAGTAAAGCAATATTTAATAATTAAAAAATTTTCAGGATGTTTCATAAAAGCTTTAAACTGGGATTAAAAGCGTAGTTATAAATCAACAAATTATAGTCAGAAAGCCTCATATGCTGGAAATAGAAGACATAGATCATATCAGGAACACAATTCAAGAAACAATTTAATTTTTATGTGATATGGCTGTCAGTAGTGTAATAATACAGAAACAGATTAGTTTTGTTTGAGTGCTCAGAATTTTTTGCACAAAATCTACAAATGCCCATAAAATTTCAGGTGTCTGTAAATGTTTGACAATCATGTGTTAATATTAGGCATGCTTTACTGCAAATGCTGCTTTATCTTTCTTTTAGTTCCTGATTTTGTTATTCATAATTATATTTGCCTAAGTGAGTATGGCTTTTTTTTTGTATTCTCTACCACCTTCACATTTTTTAATAAGGAGTTTTGAAGCATCCTATATTAGATAAAGCAATCAACTGAGTTAGCTCTGCGTGTTTCCTCTGCAATCCTTTGAATAATAGTATTTGCAATTAAGATAAATCAACTTCCTTGTTGACTTGAAAAGTACTTTCACACTTTCTATTTAATATTTTTATATATCTGTAGGTGGCAGTAATAACATTTCTCTCTCTCAACATCACACATATTCCTTAACACTTCCTAAAGAAACATGCTACTACCACCTGAATAGCTTGTACATCCCTAAATTAAATGCATGAATAATTTTTTAAAATTTTTTTCATAGGTGCTAGAGTTATTTACCTTATGTTTCAAATTCATTGGAAGAGGTGTTAAAATCTGTTTGGTTTGCATTATAGGGCTAAACCACTGGTGAATTTTCAACTATGTTGGAGGAGATGCTTCAAAATAATTTTATTTCTATGTCCTCATATTGTCAAAATCTACAACAGCAACAGTATACAGAAGAAAACACATAATACAATTACTGCTAGACCATATTATAGGAAATATTTAGTGATAACTTGCCTTGTAATGAGACATCTGGTGCCTTTTTATATGGTTATAAATTTTCAATGGATCTGTAATATCAAAGTGATGCTGAGGTGTCCATCTATTGTAAGAATAGACTGTTCTTGCCAACTAGGAAACAATCTAAGATCATTCTCAAGTATAGTCCATGTTATTTGTACTTAATTGTGAGTGAAAATGCATTTAAATTGCTAATCCTTAAATAGTATGATATCTCTTTTTATAAAAACCTTTTTCTGGACTTAATCTTGTCATGAAAAACTGTAATGTAATAGATTTTTTTAAATTTTAATAGATTCAATATCTATCAAGAATTATTGATCTATTCATATGATTTCTTATTAAATCATTTTATATTTTTTAGGACAAACTATCAGAAGCATGTTCTGTGCTTTCATTTCCAAATAATCTGGCTACTGTTCAAAAGAAGTTGAAAGCAATAAAAAGGAAAAGGGTATACTGAAAGAAATTTTCTTTTTCTGTAAATGTAAATTATATGTACAGTTTGTTTCTTTTTGTAATCACAGTAGGCTCTTAATTGTTTTCTCCTTTAATTGGCTATAATTTATATTTAATAAATATTTATATGTATGTAATTTTTAATAACTACAATTAAAATAATCAAGAAATTAGTTAAGTAAAATGCATTATTTAATATTAAAGTTACATTTTTAGAAATTTCACAGTCTGTGAAAACAAAATTGTAAAACTGATAAATATGTGTTAATTTTAATACTATCCTTTATAATATAGATATTTTAGCATTTTGGTTCTGAAAGAGTCTGATAATTTTTTTTTCTTTGTTAAATATCGTTAACTTGACCATCAGTTCCAACTCTTCATTGTTAAATTCTGGATGGCTAACTTCTTTATAAAAGTTACTTTTTAGTAGAGTTCATTTTATTGTAATATAAAGCATACCTAAAGAATATCTTTAAGATATAAAAGAAGTAATTTAAAGGTAACTGAAAAAACAACAACAAAAGAAAATATAAAAATATAAGAAATGATGCTGGTCACAAATTATTTTTTGGGACGCAATTAAAAATCACTTGATATATATTACAAGCTGATTGGCTCAAGGAGAGGGAAGCAACATTGCTTTCTACCATATCTCAAGACAGCATCTGGCTATTAAGTATCTATGAAGTATTCAAATCATAACTCACAGAATATATGTTAAGGAAATCTCTATTGTACTTGATTTATATTTGATTGTTTGTTTTAAAGTATTTTTTTATGAACCATCAATTAATATGGTGATAAAGTTAATGTTTAAAATTAGCTGACAAGATTCAGAATTATTTTATGAATAAATTCAAATTTCAATGTCATATCTTTAAAATTCTTATATTTATTAGTTTTCATGAACACAAAATTTTTGTATGACTTTCTTATAGTTACAGTTTTTAAATCGGATCTATTCCTTTAAGGGTAAATAAATTATTTATCAAACATGAAATTAAAGTAAACAAATGGGATTTTATATTATTTTAGAAAAAAAAATGTTAAATCTTATTTATTTAGAATGTTAATCATAAATTGGTTTTCTCTTAATTTAGGCACTTAAAAAGAAATCAAGAGCAATAGTCTTAGAACAAAGAGCTAAGAAAGAACAAGAAAGGGAAAAGCTACACCAAGAAATTGACAAGTGGCTTGATAATTTAAAAGAGAAAAATGAGAAAATGAAAAGGGTACGACAGTATTTCATATTTAAAGAAAGTCCATAATATTATTTCATGAGTTCATTTTTTTAAAATCTTTATTTCAGATTTCATTTATTATAAAAGGAACTTTGAAATTATTTTTGTTTGATTCAGAACTATTACCCTAAACAGTAAATGAATTCTGCAGATAAATAATCAAAGAAAAGAATTTAAAAATTTTTAAAATTACTTTAAATATTAAAACAAATTTTAAAAAAATATACACTGCATTTTTTTCTTATGTTAGACATCAATATATTTTAAGTAATTAAATGCAATTTTATTATATTATGATTTATTATATTAAAATAAACTATTTTATTATCATCAAGCTATGAAATTTGTATACAATACACTCCCAAGTATCCAGTTTGCGACCTAGTTTTCTTTGATCATAATTAAATAAGGAAAGCAAGGCGTTACATTAGCAACATTGTCAATGCATTTGAAATGGGCGTCTGCTATGATCTTTCCAAGTGTCGTGTGCAAAATACCAAGAGAGAAAAGAGAAGTGCTCTGCTCGTTATTCATAGTTTTGTCAGTGTGTAATGGACCTCAATTATCCCTGATTATAACTGCACATTATGGGCAGTATTTGTAAACGGTTCTTGAGATATGCTTAATATTTATCATTAGTGTATTATTAGTATATCACAGTGAGGATTTAAAAATGGGTGATAAACAAAAAATTTATGGAGTTGAAATTACACTCTATACAGCAACTAGACTCTGGTGTAACACCACAAAATATAGCATCGGAATTGGGAAAAGTACAGTGGGAGGCTGGAAAAAAAAAATTGAAAGGCGGTGTGTTGTACAAACTTGTAGACGAGGAGTAAAAGTAAGAACATCTGTGTAATCATTTATCAGTGAAAAATAAAATCACAGTAAGTTTTCTTATGAATTAAGCCTATGATTTACATTGATATTTTGTTAATGTTTCCTGCATTTAAGTTAGGCATTTCAGAATTTATCTTAAAATGTGAGCAGTTTATATCCTTTAACTTACTTTTTCTGTAATAAATTCTTAAAATGTGCAGTGCAATATATAAACTAACAATACAGAGCCTTGTATTTTTGCTCAATATGTTACTTGCAATTGCTTCTATTATTCTAGTCATGCCCGCCTTCACATTCTACGTGATTTAAGATAAAGGGAGGCCTTAGTACTCAGTAAGAAGTGAGAGAATATATATTTTTACTGTGATTTCCGGTATAAAAACTTTATTCTGGTATTGGTGGGCAAAGAAAGGAGTTCATGGAACTTCAGTCTATCCTTCATTTTTGTTATCCAGTCTGCACTTCTGCCACATTAGGCCAGATACTTGGGAATGTACTGTATTTATATTAGTATTGAAATAATCACTTTATGCAGAGCTTAATAGGTTAAATCAGTTTTAAATTAATAGGTTAAATCAGTTTTAAATTAATAGGTAAATCATAGCAATCATAGTAAATATTTATTCTTTGTTTATGGACTGTGACTCAACGAAGCCCAGAGAAATATTTCGTTACAGAAAATATAAATCATTTAATTACTTCAGGAGCAAAATTTTTACATTCAATCATCTTTACTGCATAAAGAAACCTATTCTTTTGAGGGATTAATGAACTCCTTGATGTGTATACACAAAATAGCAAGTATAGTATATTGATTTGAACAGTTTATACTATATGTTAATTATGAATTAATTACTTATTAACAATTTATTATACCTCATTGTGTATAAGATTTGTTATCAGAATATAGTTTCAGTAATTGATTCAAAAATATTATTACATTTAACAATTCTTAAAAAGATTGCTTAACTTATTTGATTTATGGGTTAGATTTTTAAAACGTGGGGAAAAAAAGATTTCGAAAAGTTGCATGTTAGTGACATCTAAGATATTTATAAAAATTACATTGGGAAACTTTTTTATAGAACTCAGTAGATACAATAAATAAATAACATGAGCTATATAGCTTCCTTGTTCAACAGTTATATTTTAAAATTATTTAAAATATTTTATTTTGTTCTAATGGGTGCAATAACTGACATTGGTTTGAAAAATATTCAACAAAATAGCATTAAAATGCACATCTTGGTTATAAATGCTCATATTCTTAGGACTCTTTATTGCTAGATTGATAATTCAACACAATTTCTAGGTCATTTTAAATTTCCTTTTCTCTTAAATTTTAGGCAAATAATGTTTTAAATGTAAACTGGATATATATGTCAGAAATCAATAAAGTAATCATATCCAGTGGTAATGTGTACATTTCTAAAATATGTAACTGCTGAAAACTGAAATAATATATTGAATTTTTTTGTTGTTGTTATTGTCTTTGTGGTGATTTAGTGATAAAATTTTTTGCAGGAAATAGAAATGAAAAAAGAAGCTGATAATATCCTGTCAGAAGTAAGAAGAAAAATTCATGAAGCTAAGAAAACCATTGAAAAGTTGAAAGTGTTTGAGAAACTGAGATCTTCCAGACAAACCAATGCCGTGCAGAAAGGTAAATATAAATTTTAATCACTGTTTATTTTCATGCACTGCCATTTTCATAAATAATTTCATTGTTGTAGAAATTAAGATAATGTTTGTATTGAGATGTTGACATCAACATATTTCTGTTTTTATTTCTTTTCTTTTCTGATAAATGTTGTAATTCATTTACTTTTTAAATTTTTTTACTTATTTCTGTTTTTAATGGTTTTTTGGTATAAATTATGTCAAATTCTCAATTTATATAAAGAATTATAAAATCAATATTTCATTTTTGTTTTATTGCATTTAGATTTAAATTGAATTTATAATTTGTATTGTATCAAGACATAATTTTGAGGAAATTAATGTAATTGTTTATTTTTGACGAGTTTATTTATTTGTCTGATAAATTGAAATATTTTAATTAACTCTTAGTTAAAATATTCATAATTTCATTGCACTGTGAATTATTGATTGAAGATTGTCTATGCATTTTAATGTATTCTTGCAAAATTTTTCAGATAAAATGTACAAAGAATTATAATAAATTCTTACTCTTTTAAAAAATATATTTGCATCTCTGTCAGAGTATCATTTCCAGTTTCAGAGTTATATTGAAGTTTTCGAATTCATTTTTAAAATTGATGATAGGAAATGATTAAAATATATAATTAGATTAAAATATAAAGATAATATTTTAGATTTTCCATACTTTTAGATGACATGTTGCAAAAAAATTTAGTTTGGAAGTTTTATAAAGTTATTTAATTGCTTTTATTTTGTGGTTCTAGTTCTTGATTTTTTTTGTGTGTTTATATTGAGTAAATCTTTGCAAAACATAGGTTTAGAAAATGTAATTTTATGTATAGGTGTTATATCAATTATTTCCATTTAATTTGTCATGAGCTAGAATCTCATTTATATGCTGAAGAATATTGAGAGAAGCTATGAATAATTTTAAATGTTCCATCAAAAGCTTTATCATTGAAGTTGAAATAATCATATAAATTTCAACAGCAATAGTGTCAGTAGATTTTCAGATATATTAAAATCCAAAGAATTAATTCAAAAATGATGAATGAAGAATAGAATGATCTTGTAATGCCAGCTGACCATGAAAAATGAAAAGTTAAGTAAAAGTTAAAGTAATTGTTTAGAAAAATGAAATTTTCTGCTTTTGCAATGGATATTGACCAAAATGAAGAAAGAAGAAAAAGTTTATGTGAGCCTGAAAAACTTTATATTCCTTACTGCTGGATTTTTAAAGATTTATGTTATGTTATGTTAAATGTTTATGTTAAAACGAAAATCATTATTTTTTATAAGTATGGCTACTTATTAACTAGTTATAAAATGCCTTTCAATTAACATTTATTTTATTTTTCCTCTTTTATTACAAAACTGCTTAGGTTTCTTCAAATTGTGCAGTTTCTTTATATCATATTTGTGTTAAATGTATGAAGTATAGTTCAAATTTATTTTCTTAATTTGAACTATACCTAGCACATTTTTTTTTGAAAGTTTAATTTTGCAGATTCCGAATTGCTAGGCATACATTGCTTTATTGATAACCCTCCCCCCCTTACTTAGCAAAGATTTACTATATGCATTGTTATTTTTTGTTTTAACTTTAAAGATTGAATTTCTTTAATATTTGTATACTTTAAATCTTACTTGAAAATCTTTTTTTTTTTTTTTTCAGGACTTTATCCACATCCAGAGCATTCAGCAAAATTTGAGGCAAAAATATCTCAGATGCATGAAATAATGCTCGCCCAGTTGTCCAACTATGAACAGGAGGAGAAAGCCCTCCAGGTGATGTTAGAGACAGAGCAAGAAGATCGGCGGGAAGAGGAGGCGCTCTGGAGGAAACGGAAGTTGATGACTTTTCAACAGAAGAAGCAAAAGACCATCCTAGAAAGTCTTTTTGGACATTTTGGTAAGACCATGTGTTCAGTAGTGTTTAAGCACAATGTAAACTTTAGTGCCATGTTTAAACATTTCTTGACATACTTCTTTTTAGGTTAAATAATTTTAATATGCATATTATTCTATAATTTACCTGTCAGTTTTATTTTTTATACCTCTCACAACAAATTTTGTATTATAGATATTATAGTTCAATATTTGTTAGATGTTATAGTGCAACAACAGTAATTTCTTCTGCTATTTCATTTTGTCCTCAGTCTCTTCAAATATAATAATTAAATTTTTCAATTTGTTGTCCAAAATAAGCACTTTTTATAAACTTTTGAGATGCTGTCAATCTTGGCAATGCTATTCACAGATTGCTTGCCTAATTTGCCAATATATTTCTAAATTGAAAAACAACCAAAATTTGAACTTTTATATATTTATTTTATTGCAATTCATTTCATACTGGTCCATATAACTTATATATCACATCCACAGGAAATGCCCTCTCCAGAATTATCTCAATATAAATCGAAGTAAAGTTGCTTTGATTATAACTGCCTATTTCTAAAAGCAAAGTCCTCATAATATGAAATCATTCTCAAATGGGACACTCACTTGAACTAAAAATTATCCATCTCTACTAATAATAAAGATAGACGTGTGTGTGTGTTGATGCACTTAAGGCCAGACTGTTTCATAGATATTTTTTAGAGGTGAGAATGTGCACCACAAAGTGATGTTTAAAAAATTTTCATTAATCATAAGTTTACCAAAATTTTGAATTTTTTTTTTCTATTACTTTTAAAATATTGAAGCACAAAAATATTTCCGTTCATACTAATTTTAATATTTGTGCAAATTTTTTTTATGAATTTTGGTAATTTTTTGGCTTTATATTCAACAATAATTTACATTGATCCCCCAAAATTTAAACCAGTTTTAATTTATCATAATATATGATTTTCTCCTGTTGTTGAAAGCTAAGGAAGAAGGGTTCTATTTAATATCTATGTAGTTCGCATAACAAATTTTAAAAAATGAAATTACAATACTATGAAAGTTAGATGATAGACAAACTGGATATATATGTTTTTAATAGCACTATGATGCCAGTGATCACTATTTAGAAAGCTCATAAGAAGATAATCGAGAAAACATACGTAAGACAATTAAAATAATATGGTTTTAATTGTTTAACAATTTAACAGAATCATGGACATAGAGTTATATCTAAACAATTTAACTGAACTTAAATATAAAGGATATCTCAGCAAACCAGATGGCTGCTAAAGGCAACTAGTGTTTTTTAATTTATTTTAATTTGCTTTTGGACCTTATTAATTGCTTTCAAAAAGAAATATTAAAATAATTTTTATTTCATAAAATCATTAACATTTTGTGCCGAAATTCGTTTAAAAAATAAATTTTAGGAAATACAATAATAGAGAATATAATGCAAACTTTTTTTACTTTTTATATTTTTATTTATGTTGCTTTGCTTTCTTACCGTTTATATTTTGCTTGTTTTTATAAGCAAATTTTGATTTTTTTTTCAACTCTTAAAAAATACTAATTACTGGACTTACGCAGAAATAAATATGTTTACTGGAAAATAAAATACTAAGATATACTACTGTCAGCAATAAATTATTTATTAATTATTTGCACTTTTATGCTTGAATTATTATTATTATTTGTTTTTGTTTTTTCCAGAGGAGCCGGGTCCAGATGATCCTCTGTTTCTCTTTTATCAATATCAGAATTCAGGAAACATGAGTATTGATAATCTTATTCAAATAAAGTAATTTTTTCATTCTTATCACTTTATCTTTTACTGGAATGAATTTCTTTCTAATTAATTGAATGATAAATCATTTGCTGAAAGCAATTTCTTTATGCTAGTTAGAAATTATTGTTTTGAATAATACAGATATCTCTATTTAAAATTATGAATTTTTAATTTTTTGATGATTTTTTTTATATTTGATTTAATTCTATACTGCCATTTTTTAAAACAATAATCGAGTAAAAATTACATTTTTGTCAATACAGTGAAAAATTATATATAATAGTTGCTTTTGTTTTCACTATTCAGGCTATCCTAGTTCTTTTAATTAAAATAAAAAATTGTTGAACTGGAAAAGAAATCAATTTTTCCTTCAAATATTTTAAATAGTAGTGTCCCAAATAGCTTTTACATACTAATTTGTTTTTGTTATTGCTAATTACTGTCAATGTAAATATTCTTTGATGACATTCTTTTTAGGAAATTCACTTTATGAAAACATTCTGAAATCTAATGATTCGTTGAATTAGTATTACTGATGTAATTATGCAATTGATAAAAAAAATATGGTGGATGTAATATTGTCAAAATATTAAAAGCATTTTGTTTTAGGTTGTTAGGTTACATATCTAGATACGATATTGCATTCAAAAATAAAAATAAAAAAAACCAGAAAAAAAAGAAAAACCACCCACTGGAAGGTTAGATAGTGTTCAAAAAGAACAGAAGCAGATAGGAGTAAACTGAAGGAAAGCTGTTTCGCCAGATAGAGGCAATTGGGGAAACATCCTTCATCTGTACTTTCGCAGTAGTACCTAGTAAAGTACTGAAGTGTAATGCTGTGAAGAAAAATTTCTGCAAGGATGAATGATTTAAAATAGCAATACAATTAAATTTTTATTTAATTATTGTATTTTTACTTTATATATGCAGAATTTAATAATACAAAAAATAAACTTTTGTCCAGCAGATTTTTTTTTTTTTTTACTCAGAATAATTTTATTTAAAGAAAAACCAAGCATACACTTATGAGTCAATACCTCTAAAAAGATTAGAAGACAGAATACATATTTGAAATAGGAGAACATTCAATAGGCTGAAAAAGAAAACAGTTTAATAGGAGTGCTTTATGTCAATTTCATGAAATTAGATTTGAAAATGAAAGCTTTCGTTCTTAGTGCTTTCATTTAAGTGAACAAATGATTTTTTTTTAAAGGAATGGTTTGCTGTATCAATTTTTGTATGAATGTTTTTCTTTACAAGTCTGGCCATTCTTTCCATATATATTATATTTCACATAATGATGAATATAACTTTTGAAAAGAAGAATCAAAGAGTTTTCTTTCTAATAATCATAAGAATTTTAAAAATAAATAATCTTATAAATTACATGACTCGTGATTTTCTGCTCATTTATTAATTGCCTAGATTTGGTATTTTTGATATTTTTTTAATTAAATATTAGTTTAATTATTATTTCATATTTTAAAAGTAGAAAAAAAAATCAGTTTTCTTCTTTCCTAAAAAAATACATTTAATATGATTGCAAATTTTGTATCTGATTGTGAAGTGAGAATTTATATTGATAAGATAAAAGGATGTATTTTTACATATTTATTTTATAGGCATCATTGGGATGTCTATTTGTCTGAAGAAGGTGAATCCATTCCATTCCAGTGGGTAGTTTCTGTCCCTCCTAGTAGTTCCTCATGGGAGGTAAGTTGTTTATATATTCTAGTCATACATTTTATGACATTTCAGAATTTGCACCTTATAAAATGGATAAATAATGGTACTATTTAATGTGGAAAAAAGTTATTGCAATTTTTGATAGGAGCATTGTATTATGAGAATTCTATTAATGGTTTAAAGAAAGGAGGAAAATTCCTCAATGTAAGTTTGAGAAAAATAATTTCTGTTCTCAACCAGAATATGAAGGTAGATTTTGTCTGGATATGTAAGGAAGACTCATTCCTTTCTGACAATTCCCCATCTAACTTCATAATGGGTGAAGGTATGCGAATGTAAGACAAGGCAATTGATAAAGTCTTTTCAACAAAATGTCCCTAATTTAGGTTAGGTTAAATTTGGGGAGGGGGGGGTGCAGATCATTATCCAGCTTCTTATTTCATAATTTTACAATTTATTGAAAAGCTTTATTAGTGTAAAAGTTTGTTATGATGAGGCAACAATGTATCTAATTTGATTTACCCTCTTCAATCAGTTGTTTCTTGCAGTTATCAAGAAATAAAAGTTTCACCCCATTTATATTCAATTTCCCACTTAAGAACTCAGCTAAATGAACCTGATTTTCACCCTCTCTACAACATATTCCTTGTCTATGTAAAACTGTAACTTATTTTGCTTACAACTCAACACATGCAATAATATATATATATATATCTAGAGTCCTCCCAAAAAGCAAAACAAATCTTTATTTTAAATATTGTAATTAGTCATATACTTCCAGTTGCAAAGCTTTATCAAATAGAGTAGGAAAATTATAAAAATTAGCTTTGGATTCTGTAGAGAATAATAGAAAAAAAGAAGTAATTGGAAGAAATAATAGAAATGATAAAGGTTTTCTTCATAAAAAAGACTGAAAAATAAATTTTTGTATCTCCCCCATTTCACAAAATTGTCAATTAGAAAAATATTTCTCCTATATTCATATACAAAGTTTCATGCTTCTATCTAAAAAAACAAGCAGAGATATGTTTCTTTTTTTTTAATTTGAAGGAACTTACCACAAATTTAATTTTAATATAAATAAATTAAAATAATTATTCAATACAGCAATAAGTGCAAAAATTTGTCTGATATTTCAGAACATTTTGAAATTCCGATGATTTATCGTTTGTGATATTGCAATACTGGCCTTGCTTAACATCATTTTTCAAATTATTGGTATTCTTCAAAAACGTTTATTTACAGAATGGTTCTATGAGTGCAAATTACAAGATCTTTGTTCCTCCAGGAAGGAATGAGAGGGGTGAAGTGATGTACAAGAAATATAGAAATTGATATTTTGGTTAGTTCATGCTAATGTACGGCCTATTCAAAACTCAATATTCCCAAAACTGCAATGCATTAACAGAATACATTAATTAACAAAATAGAATACATTAATATAACAACTAGCATCCATACAACATTTGTGGACTCCATGAATAGCTATAATAAGATCATGATTAATGTCTATAGTTTTGCAATAGGTTTATACTTTAGGTATAATCAAATTCTTCCTTCCTGACAAATATAATTTAGACAGAGGAATACTGCTATAATTGTGATGGCAACATCAATTGTCAAAACTATCATTTTTGGTACGATAAATATCCATTCTGTGTACAAGTCATTCATCATTTAGTGGCAATTTTCAATAAAAGGTGGTGCAGCTTTTTTTAGAAATTCATTATTTCTTCCCATCTTGTTAAGCAATACACTGAATAGTGACTGATACATTCAGTTATTTTTAACTAACTATATATGTGTATGTAACACTCTTCTGTAGATGTTGGGGATTTTTGCCGATGAATTTAAGAAAACTACTTTAATGTTACAAATAATTAACTGAGTCATATGTATGTATATATTGCCAGATTATAACTTTGAATTGGTATTGAAAGTGCTGATTTTCAACACATTTTATAACACTTCTATTAATGCATTATTTTGTCATTTTAAAAATTTAATAGGTGTTTGTAAATGCATTATTATTTTGTGATTCTGCCCTTTTAAGAACATACAACAAAACATTATATGGTATTAAAAGTAACAAGTATGCTGTTTTGTATATTATTAAGAGAACAAGTTTTGTAACACTTCTTTTAATGTATTATTTTAATATTAATACATATTTTTCTAAATTCACACAATTAATAACATATTGTTATATGTTTATTAATCCTCAAATTAATAATGAAAGTCTCATTCAAACACTGGTCAGAAGTATAAAAAATATCTAAATCAATAAAGTTGTATTTTTATATCTCAGCGAACTTAGTTTAGGAACTTGAAACTTTTTGTACTTCTAGATGAGCAAAAGTTTTTCGAAGTTACTTTTATGTTATGGAAAGGAATAAAAAATTTATTTTTAAAAACTGTTTGTACTCCCCCCCCCCACACACTCCTTTACAAAATCCAAAGTGTTTTCATACGATTTATTACCCTATTTCATGGAACTTTGTGATTATTAATATATGTGTAATTGCAATATTTAAGAAATTAAATGTTGTTTCAATTTTTTTGTCTACATATAAACTTCTGAATGAAGTATACTTTAAAGTTTTGAGTACAATTTTTGAAAAATTTCTGCAGTACTGAAAATTTGCAGATTTTTTTTTTCTTTCCACCCCCCCCCAAAATCATGTAGTGATATCCATTGTAATAGGTAATATTCCTATAAGGATATGTAACTTAATACACTATATTTCACGTAATCCTTCAATCCTTTATTTAACACTTAAGATTGCTTTTATTTGTATGCAAGATAATGCATATGCATATCCTGTACATATAAAGCACAGTGCAGTTGAGAAAATGAAGAAAATTTGTCATATTTCCATATCATGCTTTAAACTGAAAGTTATTCCCTTTCTGCATAAATAATTTGGTTATTTTAAACTTTTAATTTAGGAAATATATTCAGAATATATTAACTGCATTTCTTTTATTACATAATTTAAATAAAAAGAATATTTATTTCAAATTAGTTTAACACTTGAAAGTTTTTCAATCCTATTATCTTTTCAATTTTATTAATGACAGGTTTCTTTTTGCAGGAATATTGTGCAAGTTGAAGAGTGTGGCAATTCACTTTCTAATTAAGAAATCTGCTTTTCATGTATTCTCTTCTAGATAGGATTTTGATTTCTTTTCAATTCTAAAATTTCCATCAGTGTTCATTTGAGTATGCAAAAGAGTGTTTGCTTATATATAATTCATGTATCATAATTGTAAATACAAAATTTGTCCATGTTACGAGAAACTTCAAATAAAATATTTTCAACTAATAAAGAATACAGTTATTTTACTAAAGCTTTAAAATGAGCAAAAGGGGAAAAAAAATTCTAAATGACAAATGTTTGCATATGTACCAGTAAAGAATATCAGTTTAATTGTAATTAAAATTTATGTAACAACATACTACTGCCAAATTAGTAGGATCTAAATTTTACTAACTATAAGCTATTTTCTACAAGTTTGACAACTAGTATTGTACTTGTTTTGTAACCTTTAGAACAATTATGATGTTAAAAAAATATCAAATTTATTATTTTGAACAGAGAAATAACTATTAAAATCTAAATAGCACCAATATTGCTATAGTTTAGTTAATGACTTTTTTTTATATCTCCAATACTTATAAAAAATTGTTTCTTAAATCAAAAATCATTTTCTTTGATAAAATTTATCTTGATTGTGATCTAAAATAGTAAAATCTACTGGTCTCGCATAGTAATTCAAACTTATTAGCTGTTCATGATAATTTTTTTCTTCGTGTAAACAAATGGATGTATATATAACTGAATCAATTCATACTATCATTCATTCATACTGGTTCCTTCCACCTACTATGGTTTTTAACTCAAAAAATCTGTGTGTGAACTAATAATTTCATGAAACATTCCATTGTGTGATACATAACATCAGCAAAGCTATTTTTTTTTTTAATTTCAATTTTTGTATTAGATTTTAGGAGAAATAACCAATAATCTAGTGGATCAAGGTGAAATGAAACGTACTCTGGTTTAAGAGTACAGAAAGTAGTAGAACAGCTATATGTGTTAAAAAAATATTTGAATGTGCAGCCAGGTAGTTTCCATATATATATTTATTTGTAATATAAATGTTAACTATTATCTCAATGAAAATGTCCCTGCCATATACTTTTTTATATTGCTATGCCAATTTACTATCCTTAAGCTGATCCATCGTAAAACATTTGGATGTGCTAGCTTAACCTAACAATATATTAAATTATCAGCTAAATAAGATTCAGCCCTTTGAAATGTCTTTCTTATTTAATCTTAAATTGTTAATTTTTTCAAATAAGCAGTAAAATTCTAACTGTTTTGTTGTCAATTTTAAAGCAAGTAAAATTAAACAGCTAGGATTTTGAGGTGGCATATCGATAATCTAAACTAATAACAAATGTTTATCCAAAAAAAAAAAAAAGTGAGACGTAGAAAAAGAATTAATAAAATATTTAAGTGTACTAAATTATTTTGTAATCAAAACACCCAGTGCATGCTTGTTTAATATTAATTATAAATTGATAGTTTATTATTGATTAATGCTTATCTAACTTTTTTTTGTAAAAGTAACACATAGCCTGATAAAGATTTTATTTAAATCACAATAAATCAAGAAATACAGAGGAGCTGCACATCAAAATTAAATAACATACATGATGGAGAAAAACTTTAATAAAATAATTAATCACCGAGCATTTTATTTTAGAAAAACGAAATTAGTTTTTTCCAGTATACTAAAGTAGATACGATTCCTATAGTTATATAATAAATAAAAAGCATTCTTACAAAAAATATACATTAGATTTGAAATGCATTTTTTTCATACCATTAAAATCTAATAATTTATTAAAGGGGGAAACACTACATTGTATGAAAAATTAATATAAATAAAAACACAAAATAACAAACTAATTGGACACAGAAATGATACTACACTACATTGGACACAGAAATGATATCGCATGGAATTAACATTTCAGTTTTTACTTATACATGCAAACACAACATCCTTACAACATGAAATATAACATTAATAATATTAGAATCCAAAATAAATAGTTAAATCTACATAAAACAAAGGACAATACTCAACAACATTTATTTTGAACTACACTATTTGGGGAAACAGTTTTTCATAGAAACTGAACTATTTTACTAATATATAAACACAAACCTTTAATACATTTGGAAATATATAAATACTCAAACATAGAATTATGCATACAATAAGTCACATTTCATAAACATCACAGAAATCCAAACATTCTATTGACAAAATTTATCATTGCTAATATTATTTTTACAAAAATTGTGCATCCATTCTTTTACACAAAACTTTCAATATTTTTTACTGCTATTATTTTAAATATTCAGTGATATTGTGACTCAAGGCACAGAGCTTCAATGCTACAATTTTATTTTTGATTATCTTTAAAAAACTGAAAATAAGGCTTTTAATTCATTCATATAGATGATTCGTTGAAATGGCGGCATAGCAGAACTTTTAATCTTAAAAATAACAATAGCTAACTATGAATTTAAAGGAAAATTAAAATTCATTCACTAATTGAAATTTACACAGCATACAAACCAAACTTTAGTACATTTAGAGGACTATTCTCTAAAGTAAGGCACGCAAGAATAGATTTGATTAATTTTCTTAATTATTCAAATTTTGTAATATCTTTTTTAAGAATATAAAATAAAAGGTATTGCAGTCTTGTTTAAACAATTTGACAAATCTCATTTTGAGAATCCCCCCCCCCCAAATACGATACAACAGTGTATCCCATTCACACTTTCTTGCCTTAATTTATTTTCATATGGATAAGACAAAAGTATAAATGAATGTTTAACTTTTCACCCATAGTATTCATGGATAGATCTTGATTTTTTAAAAATATGATTGAAATATAGAAAATTCCAGTTTAAAAGTGTTGGAAAAATGGAAATCTAATAACTATTATTTTGAATTCAGGACTTTTTTGATTTAAAATTATTATTTTACACACACACATAATATAATAAATCCTTACCCAGATACAATATATATATATAAGACTGCTAATTTTATCGATCTCTCACATCAATGCTATTTTCTTACTTTTTTTTCTAACTTTTTTTTTTGTCAAAGAACACTGAATTTCATATCTGAACTTACAGTGAAATTTTATTCTATCCAATTTCAAATGGATAATATACATCAAACACAGGCTCATTTTGCCCTCTATCGTTTTGCTAAGATCTTAAGATAACAATAACAAAGCTTCAAAATATAGTAATGCTTCTTCAGCTTTGTTTTTAAATAATAAAGTCAGACACATGCAATGGATTTCATGTAACCATTAGAATACATATCTAAAAAAAAAGTAATTATATAATTATGGATATATCTTAATTTTAAATATATAAAAATAAATGTAAGAAATTATTTATAATTTTATTAGGCACATACATTTAAAATTAAAAGAAATATTTTCTAGATAAATTGCAGAAAAAATTATTTTCAGCTATTGAATAACATATTTGCAAAAAATCAAGGTAACATTTTAATCCCTTCTAAATTATTTATGAATAATGATGACATAGGACACATAACATACATTTTTAGTAAATTAAGTATATATTTTAATCTTCTGATTTTTTTATTTTTTTGTAGCCAACAGAGAGATGAAGGGGCAAGGATAAAGTGGTATTGTAAGTTTTTATATATAATAATGCTTTAAAGAGAGAGAGAAAAAAATTAACGATTCTCTAGTAAAAGTCGAAAGACAGAGCAGCTAAAAGCCATACATATTATCAGGAACAGTAAATGGTCAAACAAAATTGAGGATTCATGAGAAATATAGATTCATTGCTAGGAAATTTAAATCTATTTTGCACTGTCGTACCTTTTCATCCATTTACAGTTCCAAGTAATAATTTTTTTTTAAATGTGACATATATACATAATGACAATAAAATTTGTAACCAACTGTTTTCTCAACTTAAGTAGATTATATTATGTTTTAGGAACATAACTATATAAAATGCTATGGAACTCCTAAAATGTTTAGTAGTGGAGTTTGTTAACCAATGTCTTAAACCAATTATATAGTGATTACAATTTTTTTCCCATAACAAAATATACATCGACTTTCATACAAAATTACAGAAATAAAAAAATAATTAACCCGGTACTATTTGTATGCCATTCTTTATTGACTATTATACAAAGTTTCCTAAACTTACAATCGAATTCTATTTGACTGAAAGGTCTAAATCAGACTGGGTATTAGGAGGATTTATATTTTTCTATACTACTTTCAATCAAATAGCTTATTAAAATTTTACATCAAATACAAAAATGCAATCTATATAAGTGCAATTATTGTACAGAATGTGAAAAATACAAAATTCTTTATTGTATGTACCATAAATAAAACTGCAGCCTGAAATTATTTTATTTTGAAATTTAAAATTTATTTTTGGACTGTAAGTCAAAGATAAGGTGCATTTCTTTAATTGTAAAAAGAGATAAAATTTATTTTATATCTGATAATTTGGGGAAGGAATTTCACAATAATTCTTTGGTGTTCATGCTTTGAAATTAAAATTTATCTCTGTTGTTGATTATCAAATTCTTAGAATACCACATTTAAAATTGAAATTACTAACTGTTAGAAACTCTTATTTGTGTATATAAAGAATCATTAAATTTCCTTTAAATCTTAATAATATTTACTATCAAATTTATTCATTTATGATGGAAAGGAAATAAAAATAAGGTGCAGACAAATACTAATTTATAAGGGTAATTATAACAACTCAAAAAATTCACTAAGAAATATGAAATTATACTATTAATTTAATAACATGACTTAGGTGCACATCAGGTTTCCAGATTTCAGGAATAAATTTAATATACCCTGATGAGCTAGCAGGTATGATGTAAGAATTGAATAATATCTGACAAATTTATTTTGATACAATAGGAGACTTGAAGTTTTCTATATTTAGTTGTGTTTTGCTCATTCATAACTTATGGTTAACAATATATTATTAATGAGAAATGAGCAAACTATGTACTAATTTACTTCTCAGCAAATGATCTTTAATCTGAATTCATCAGAATCATTCAGCTGCCCTTACATGCCTTTATTCAGCTGTCCTAATACAGAAATTGCCAAAATCATCAATAATGTTACATTTGAGTTTTTATCTATTTCTTTTTCATGCTGTAAAATATGTCTTCTGCCTACCTAAATATGCTTCACAAATCTAATCACTTAATTGTCATATGGAGAAAAAAAGCATTCACTTTATATAATTCTTTCTATTACTAACTTCACAAGAAAAACAAATTACATGTAACAACACAATTAGTTTTATATACACATCAAGTTACATCTTGGGCATAAAGCGGCATGTAACATCAAATTTTTCCTCAAAAATTGCTGATTTTTTCACCTGATTATTTAAAGCTATGTACACTTTTAAAGATAAAAAGCAAAAAAATATCAAGTCATATCTTATTACAGTCTATAGAAAAAATATCTATATTTCAATATCAGGATAGCATTTTCCAGTTTATTTCTTAGATGAAAAAAAGTGTGTGAATACAACAAAATTATTAAGCAAAGTATCAACCAACTATCATGCTTCTGAAACCAAGAGTATAGAACCGAAATAGTTTCATATTCAAAAAATCATCAAAATTTGTCAATATTTGCACACACAAAAAAAAAAATGAAGAAAACTAAGTATTTTATTAAAATGATCTAAATAATTATTTTAATTGAATTTCCTGTTAGTACTTTTCCATTTTCTCATTCATTACCAAATGTAGAATTACAGTAGGAATTTTTTAATTAAAACTGTGGAAAGATTTGTCCAGTCAAAATTAGATAACAAGTGGGAAGAAGAAACCATATAATAACATAACAGCTCCAGTATTATGCATTCTTTTCACCTTATTCAAAACATTAATAGGCTTTTAAAACTTCTATTCGATAAAACAGATGCCATATTAGCATACATTTGCAAAACACTTTTTTTTTCTTTTTTTCATATCTTCAATCTATGAAAAAGTTTTCTGAATTTTATAAAAACATGAAAGAGAAACTATATGTTAGAAAACTATCTGTCATCTAGATGAATAAAATTCTATTTATTGCTTGATCTCAAATGAGAAGTCTATCACATTTATTGGTCCTATCAAGAAGTATCACATTTATTACACTTATTAAAGTACAATAAATGCAGCCATGTTTCTTGAATGTAAGATTTTATTATAGCATATATTGAAGCACATTGGAATTTTTTAGGCATAAAAAAAATTTGCACAAAGATTTTACAAGAATTCATATTGGAATAAAACTAACTTTTTTTTGTGTGTGTGTGTGCCTTAAAAGTTACTTGAGTGCAGAATCATGGACATTACTTTCAAGAATTAATTATGTATTCAGATACAACAATAAAAGTATAGAATGAATTAAATGTTACAACAAAGGCATCAAACATAAAATTCACAATGAATATCATTAGGATTCAATAAAAACCACATGATACAAAATGATATTTGAAACTTTATAGCTTCCTTTTTAGAATTTCAAATTGTACATGATTATTAACTGTCTGAAAATAATCGAAAATTAGCATATGGAATTATTTTCCTGCATAGAAATATTTATCAAAGCAATTTTTTTTAAAAATATTTTTTATGAAAGGAAATAAATTTTTTTTCAGATTCAGATTTGACATTTACTTTAGAACAGTTTTGAAATTTGTCACTGCAAATTAGATATACCTCAAAATGGGAAAGATGGAAGTAGAGATGAGATTCGAAGTATCAAAAAGAAAATATAAAATTTACCATAATTCTTTATATAACATGGCATTTCTAGATTTTATATATTTCTACATTATTTTTTAGACATTTATTATTTCATTCACATATATTCAAGTTTTTGTTTATTTGGCTTGTGCTAGCATATATGTTTGATACCTTTGTACTATAAGCTATATTGAAGTAATTATATTTTAAAATTATTATTAAGGGGAAAGATTGATTAAAAAATCTTTAATGAGATAAATTTTCTAATAATTACACATGAAACAAGCTTAAACTTTTTAAAATGGCATTTACCAGTGGAATATAAATATTATTGAATTTTAAAAAATACTGCATCTTTTAATTCTAATTTCAGAAATCAATTTATATGTACCACAAAAAACATTTTTAACTATTATAATTTTTTAAAGAAAATTCTTCTCCCCCCCAAAATTTAACTGGAAGATAAATGGCAAAAATAATTTAATATATTTATAAAATTAATAATTTATATGATGCATTAAATATACATAAATATGTATTATTAAAATTAATATTATATGAAACATATAATGAGTACATAGCTCAATAACCAAAACATTATTCCATTATTCTTCAAACAAATTAAAAATTATTAAAGAGGAGAATTATCTATTTTAAATTCAGTGTTATATAAATGTATTTCATACAAAGCTTAACTTTTAAGGCACTATACTTCATTGCTTAGATAATTTAACACAAGCTTTAAACTGAATGAGATAAGTAAGACAATGTAATAATCATTAGGTTCCCATAAAAATATATGAGAGATAGCAAAAGAAACGTATTGATGTAGGCAAGATTTAATCATAAAAAGGTCGAAAAACTGATTTACTTAACTAAATCACAAATATTCTCATTGCATGCTAATTGAAAGACCTTTTTTACATTAAACAGCATAATATTTAACGTTTTGATGCCAGTTGTAATGCATTTAGTTAATCTGTGACACTAGGTTTGTACATTATGAAGCCCTTTTCTTAATTAACTGGTAGATTTATTTTCTCATTTCAACAAATTTTTACAATGTTAATGATTTATTTTAGATTAATCATTTTTATGTTATTAACTTTTCAAACATTTATTTGATTCATTTTAAAAAAAATATTATTGAAGTAGACATTTGATGCTTATAAATATTCTAATACATAAGTGAATTGAATATAACAAATAAAAGCATGTTTAATTATATTTTATAAAGAGTTAATATTTTCTTAATACTTTATAATTAATAGAATTTTTGTATTTTTTATAAAGTTTTTGAATGGAAATTAGAAAATGTTTTTTTAATCAACATGTTTGGAGCACCCCCAGTCCCCAGCCTTACCAGAAATCTACCACTGAATTTCAGATATTTCGAAGCAATAAAAACCCGTTAAAATTTATTTGAAGGTATATTGAAAAGTTTTTCAAAAAAAAAAAAGGTTGAAAATTTTTTTAAAAATAAAAATTTATTAGAAATTAAATAAAACATTGGTTTCTTAAAAAATTTAAAAAAAGGACAAAACTAATTCATCTGATATGTAGAAAATAGAAAAAAATGGGATAACATCTTTCTACATTACTAGTTACAAGTTACAAAGCTAGCAATTCAGTGAATAATAACAAATTTCTTCAAAAAATATTAGAGTGTGTATTCATAACCTTCGGTTTACTAATACCATTGTTGGTTGGCATAAGAGGATCTCGGTTTAAGATTAAATATTACAAATTAACTCAAAATTATTAATTTTATTTCATTATAACATGAGATATACTTAGCTACCAAATTAGTGATAAAATGAAATTCAAATGAATAAATAATAAACTAAGCTTTAATGATAATTTAAAAATAAATTTTTCTTTCAATAAATCTATAAAGAAATTTTTTTTAGTGCAATTTAAGCAGAAGACATGAAAATTTATTAATAATACAAAGAAAAAATTGATTATTGGCAGTAATATTAACTATTTAACTTTTATTAACTATTGTCTTTATTAAAATAATTTAAAAAGAACATTGTAAATCAATTAGAGAAAACCTTTGTCCAATTATGATTTAATTCAGAGAAGGGGGGGGGGGGGGTGCAATGGAGGCATATAGTGTAGGATTTTCTCTAGTAATGTAAAGCTTGTAAGGAATATAAAATGCTATTTTATTTTTTAACTATTTTTTTTCCCAACAACAAATAAATAAAAAAGAATTATAAAGAACAATGGATTTTCTTGAAATTCAATATCGATTTTTGCACCAAAAATTTCATTTAAATAAATTGAAAAAAAATAATAAAAGAATAATTTAATTGAAAAAAATTAGGGAAACAAAATTAAAAAATATATATGTAAAAATTCTAAAACAAATGGCAGCAATATAAAATTATTTACACTTTTAACATGTATATATATATGTACACAGTAGGTATAGAATTAAAAAAGAAATATAAATCCTTCACACATTTTGATTTCTCAATCGATATGGGAAGGAAATTGAGCTTGGTAGATTCTTTTTGTAACAAAAACTATTCATAAACAAAGAGATCAGAGAAATTGGGTTTGAGAAAATAACAATTCTTTACAAAATTATAATTCCATTTCATCACCGGAATCTGACATTTGGCTCTCATCAGGCATAACAGGATAAGTTAATTGTTGGAAATACTGAATAGCTTGTATAGCAGTGGGTACACATATATTGTAAATAGGATGAGTTGGTATCTGAAAAAAAAAAAAAATGTTTAAATTCTTAACTAAAGAATGTTTTCTAAAAAACAGTTATAATTGTTTTATAAGATGTAATTTGCAAATATAAAAATGCTTGCTTATTTCTGTGGCCCTATCAACAAATCATCAAAAAATGGAAACTTTCACTAACAATTTTGGCAATTTATGCATAATGGAGTTGGGTGATCTTAGCATAATCTGAATATCATTAAATTAACTTGTTATCCTAACATAATCTCAAAATCCCCAAGTAAACTCGGGAGTCATACAAGCAAATTGTTGAATAACTGAGCTTATCTGATAATAATAATCTGAACATATTCATTCAAATAATTTATTTGGCAATTATTTTCTGCTTTTGCAAATTAGTTTACCTATAAATTCCTGCAGTTTAAAAATCGTCTCTTCAATTTTCATATTTATTATTTTAAATATCTGCAATGAATTTCCTTTTCTTATGCCTTTCACTATTTTGAAATTGTAATCTTTGCTTCTTCATTTTCCCAAGATATTCAGAGTGGACAATTTTCTGTATATTTAAGTACTTTTGCAATTTGAAACTTTTCTATTCTACTTTATTTTCTACATTTCACTTGAAAACCAGAATATTTCAACATATATTTTTTCCTTCAGTTTTTAACCTCAATATATTTATTTAAGAGAAATTCCCTTTCAACTATGTCCTAGCCACAGAGTTTTATCATCCAAATCTTAATTATTTCCTACAACTTCTCATAAGACTTTTTCTTTTTTCTTTTCAATAATTTGATGAAAACTTGTTCATTCAATTTTTGGAGACTTCAAACTCATCAAATTCTACTGAATTGCATTCAAAAAGTTGTTCAAATCTATTAAAATAGAATCACATTCTTTTTCTCGTAGACATTTATAATTCACAAGAACAGAAAGAATGGCTTTCATCATGTTATAGCATGGCTTATTTAGCTATTCTTCTCAGATCTGAACACTCATATTTCTGGTGAGTATATAGTTGAGAAGAAAATTATTTGAAATTTTATAAATGAAGTACATGATAAGTTCGACATTCATGATTCAAATCTGTTGATCCCTCCCTCCCCCCCCCTTTTTCTTTCTGATTAATAAGTGTAGAAGTCGATGATGGCTCTTAAAATGTTGATGAGGATAAAAAAAAATTGTGGTGTAGCTAAAAATGTTAAATATGCTTCTATAAAAAGCGGTTTATTATACTATGAGAAGAAGCATGGAGTTACCCTGATAATAATGGTATAGCATCCATTCCAAAGTATATATAGTTGGGAGCAACTTGGTGCATTCGTAACAAAGTACTTAACAATAAACTTTTTTAACATTTTCCCACCAGATTCCAGTATTAACTTTTCTCATAATGGTGTACGAATCTTTAATTGAAAAATGAAAGAAATGCTATTTAGAGTTTCTAGACCTTCAAGAATAACAATTTTCATGAAGTGAAAATTTTCAAACAGCCTGTGGCCATCTTTTCATATCCTGAGCTAAACATAGTGCAAGTGGGTAGTCTATATAGAAGAATGTAACAAATGATAGGATAATTCTGGTTCAAAATAAGAAAAATGTTTGTCTGGATGTAAAATCCTTGTTGCGTTTAGATTAAAAATTGTTATAAAATGTCCTTTTTGATATATAATATCAAATTTATTCATTTTAATTGCTCATTCAATAGTAGCTAATTTCTCCAGACATCTGATTCCCCAAAAATTCTTAGGAAGTTTTCCATTCTCTAAACATTGGAAGTATAATCTTCTCTTCTTAAGGATGAACTTTTGAATATATAATACATCTATACTTATAATAAAGCTCAATGTGTGTGTGTGTGTGTGTGTTTGTGTGTATGTTGGCGCTCTATAGGCCAGACCATTCAACCTACAGCTACCAAATTTGGCACGTGTATACCTTGGAGGCCGGGAATGTGCACCTGGGGGTTATTTTTTCGAATTTTTTACTGTAATTTTATTTATTTAAAAATTAAGCGAAATTTTGACGTGTTTCTGCTATAACTTCCGAAAATATTACCGCACAAAAAAAAGTTTTACATGAAGTTAAAGATCAAAAATTTATCTTTTAAATGATACTAATGTTTTAATCTTAAAATTAAATTTCTATTTTTAATGAATTTTTAAATAAATATTGTTTTTTGTAATTTTTCAATAATTTTTTTCGAAAAAAATAAAAATTAAGATTAAGCACGTTTCGCATTCATTGGAAAAAATTAACTTTTTTCAAAGTGTTGCCATCTCATTGATTAAAGCCCCAATTCAAAATAAATTAAATCTTTTTGGAAATGAAATCTGCAAAAATATAATTTTCGGCACGTGTCTGTAGGAAATGAAACAAATATGAAATATTATTTTTTCTAAAAAATAAATTCAAGAAAAATTATTTATGATCTTTTACACTCTCTATACAGGGTGTTTATTTAGTCCCGGACACATTTTGATATTTAATGACTCATAAAATAATGAAGATATAAACAAACTTATGGCATTTATTGATGGAATAACTCATATATTTTCCTTTTCAGGTTTGAATATTTTTACTTTTGTAAATATCGTCTGCGCGTGTTTTTAATTTCAGATAATTTCCTTTTCCAGTCTAAATATCTGTACTTTTATAAATATCGTCTGCTTATTAATTGCATTTTTCTCTCTTTTGTTTTTGGCAACTATTGAAATGTTATGTTTACTTTTGATGTGTTTGTTCTATGTAGTACTTATAATAAAGCTCAATGTGTGTGTGTGTGTGTTGGCGCTCTACAGGCCAGACCATTCAACCTACAGCTACCAAATTTGGCACGTGTATACCTTGGAGGCCGGGAATGTGCACCTGGGGGTAATTTTTTCGAATTTTTAATTAGAATTTTATTTATTTAAAAATTAAGCGAAATTTTGGCGTTTTCTGCTATATATGGTCCGATGCTATATATGCGTGTTTCTGCTATATTGTAAGTTTTGTTAAAGATAAAAAATTTATCTTTTAAATGATACCAATGTTTTAACCTTAAAATTAAATTTCTATTTTTAATGAATTTTTAAATTAATATTTTAATTATATTTTTCAACAATTTTTTTCGTACAAAATAAATATAAAATTTAAGCTGCACGAGCACGTTTCACATTCATGGGAAAAAATTAGCTTTTTTCAAAGTGTTGCCATCACATTGATTAAAGCTCCAACTAAAAATAAATTAAATCTTTTTGAAAATAAAATCTGCAAAAATATAATTTTCGCCACGTGTCTGTAGGAAAGGAAACATATATGAAATATTATTTTTTCTAAGAAATAAATTCAAGAAAAATTATTTTATGATCTTTTACACTCTCTAGAGTATTAATCCAATAAATCAGTTATATTTTAAGGCAAGTTTTGTTTAATATGAACAGGATATCCATTCAAATCAAGGCCACACAGCTGATTTGTAAACCTTTAGTAAGTCACAGATCTGCTAAAATGGTCTAAATGGAAAATGATTATTTTTTATGTAACTTGATTTAATAAATGCTCTAATAAATAACGAATTTTTGATTTTACATTAAGCTTCTGCTGTGGAAATCACGTTTAACAAAATGTTCTTGAAACACTAATATTTTAAATAAAAAGAGTTCATTTCCAATCAACTAAATCAATCACTTAAACTGACTGATTTATGAAAATTTGAATATCACTATTCAATAAAAAAAGGATAATTTTAGATTTTCCATCGATCGTTTCAAAGAAAATACGCCAATCAGCGCGCAGGTTTCTCAAGATTAATTGGACTAAGGTTATGAAAATGTTGAGTTTTTCTAAATTTTTAACATTCAAAACTTCATAAATAAGTCTTAGTTGATCGTGGAAAACAGAAACATTCATTCATTTATTTAAAATTTGGTGTGTCCAGAATATTTCTCAGAATATGATACCTTACTGCATTAAATTTAGACTTCATAATTTTTGAAATATATTTATAGGTCGGAACAAAATATTATTATTGATTTCATTTCAATCCTTTTGAAAGCAAAACTAAAAACTGAATTTCATGCTGAATCTGAGAAATTTTTGTTGAATTATTGTTTTAGATATTACATAAATTATGAAAAATATTTTGTAGTTCACATAAGACTTAAATACCGAGCGATTCTCTTTGCAATACTCATATTCAGTAATAATAATAATAAATAAATAACAATAAAGATGATAAATAAAATAAAACACTTGGTTTTTATTTAAAAATATCTTTATATTAATTGCAATTTCATCATTTCCACTTTAAATTAAAGTTGAAGTTTTACCGGAAATGATAAGAAATTAGCAATATATATATAGTAAATTGAAAGAAACGATCTAAACAACAGTATAAGTTTGGTATGACTATCAAAATTTGAAGATTAAAAATGTTTTGTTTGAGAATCTATTAAGAGACCAGTTACTCAAAATATTTAATTGAAAATTGTAGTGAGCGGTAATGCTGGCGAATCGGCTGGTCGCCAAAGGCGGCTAGTATTAGATAAAAAGAGGTTCCAAATACCATGAAGTCTACAACTTTGAATTTCATCCCATGCGCACAACTTTTGAATTTCACCATTCAATAAGTAAAAAATTTCTAATTTACTGATGGACTGTCCATTGAGAAAGATAAAAAATTTCTCAAATCCAATTTTTGCATTAGATTACAAAAATCTCATAAAATGTCTTTAGCTGTGGTATGAATCATTAAAAATAAAGCCATATATCAAGGTTCAACTGTCATGTTTTTTTTCTTCTCCCATTCCAAAACAGAAAAAGTAAATTCATCTGCCTTGTATCAAAAATTGAACAAATATTCATTAAGAATTAGACTATAAACATTAAGATCATCCAGATTCTAAACAGAACATTGCCAAATATAAATACATCCTTTCAAGAGCTACACAAAAAAATAATGCTCCTCACACTTAAAAGATCATTTCAACTCTAAATCTAAAGTATAATAATATTATCCCCAACTGCTGGGCTTGTTGAAAATTCCTTCCTTGTGTGACAGTCTAGCTTGCCTTACCTCCTTTCCCTCATACCAAAGAGAGATTTAAAAAAAAAAAAATGGAGATTGACAATTTTTTTATATCAACCTTCCTTTTCTGTTGGTGGAAATTTCAAAGCAAAGCCCATAATGCAGTTAAATTGTTATGAAAAGAGTGAAATGTGGCAAAAATTTATTTCAGCTATTTTACTAGTTTAAGTTATTGAGTTTTCTGTTGAAAGCAAGCCTATAAGTCCGAATTTGAAGACAAAATAAATAAATAAAGGATTATCATAAAAAAAAAATTAACTTAGTGGCAACTAGGTTTTGAAAAATGTTGAACAGTAACATTCCAGAACATAATAGTCATCAGAAAATGTGTTTAAACTTAATGATTGAGAAAAAATGTTAATTTCAAACTTAATCTTCTTTTTTTCTGAAAATCATAATGCCAGCTGAAATCATAGAACACTTTTAGAACAGGATTTGTTCTTTCAGTCTGCAAACTGAAAAACTGATTGCTGATTGAATTTTGCTTTGATTATGTTTCAAGGATTTTCTTAGAACCCAATGAAAAATCAAATACTTTTCCAAAGCTCCAAAGACAGCAAAATAAAATTCAACAAGTTTTCAAGAATTTTTAAGATATATGGGTTTCTATGCAGTAATGATAAAAAATATGCAATTTTATTTCATAGAAATTCATATCAATAATATAAAAAACATATAATAATAAAACAACACATTTCTTTAATATTTTGAAATTACACTCTAACTATGTAAAAAAATGATTAAAAAAATTATTCAAAAGTAAACACTTATTTAGTAAGTTAGGTTCAATAAAATTTTGGCAAAATATATTGATTTGAATTTCTTTTTCCAGTAAAAAATTATTTGTTCTATCTATTTTTATACATATAGAAACTAAATTTTTATTTTTTGCAAACAGTTTTAAATAAATAATTCTTTTAAATAAATCAATTTTAATCATATTTTTTTGTTTTGTTTCACAAATGGAATTTAAGTTTGATTATCAAAACGGAAGAATCAAAATTAATTTCCTAAATGGCTCCATGGGAATTTTCTTTATTCATCATGTTCAGTTTCCATGCATTTGATTTTTTAGTTAAAACTTTGATGATAAGAATTTGTTTAAAACCAGAAATTTTTTTTTTTTTTTTTTTTTTTTTTAATTAAGACTACACAAAGCTGAAAAATTTCGTTGGCTACAATTCCAGATTCTGCACAGTGTCTAAGATTACACTGAATCCATACACTCAAAGTGGAGTGTCGTAACTGAAAAATGCTTCTTATCTAAAATATATGTAATGAATTTAATTACATAATCATTGAATTGTAATTAAATATACACTGAATTCAATTAAATAAAAATATTCATGCATTTGTTTAAAAATAATTTGGAGTGAAACTTTTTTCCAGCACATAGATCCATAATATACCAAGAAATGCAGTTTATCCCTTTTATTTCTGAGAACCAAAAGTTCCAAATTAAAATAACCAACAACATAAAAGGCCAACAATATTAAAATTGTGATGTAACATTTACATTTTCAATATTCCTTAAAATTCTTATTTGGAAATAATAATGTATTAAAAAATAAACAAAAAGTAACTTACAAGCTCATTATCATAATGTCCTATAATAGTATCAAATCCTTTTATTCCATTATGAAAATGTTGGGCTACAGATAAGCCACTTAACGCATAGCAAGTATGGTAGTAGTCTCTGGTCCTAGAAACAAAAGTTATAATCAATAGATTTTAAAATGAACATTAACCTTTTATATTAAGCAAAATCCAAGGTGAATTTAACAAATAGGAATTGTTTTCCTCTTAAAAAGTTTTTGACAAAAGATATGTAGTTTCATACATAACTTGTGATATTACTTATTTCTGTAAATTCTTGCTGCTTTCTTATTATTTATCTAGTAAAAAGAAATAGTTTTCTCAGCAGATTGATGTGAAATCTGAAAGATCAATATGATAAAGAAGAAAGAAGTTCAGATAACCTAATGATAAAACATATGCTCTAGCCAAAAATTACCAATATAGCCACTAAATTATCCATAATTTTTTTTTTTACTTCAAAAATTTAATTTATGCAGGACCAATTCAAATAGAACCGGTTTCCTCATGTTTTTACCAGTTTTTTAATGTAAATAAATAAACTTTTTTTTCTCTATTGACAATAGTTCCAAGAAGTAAATTCTAATAGGAGTATATACTGTTTATGTTTGCAGTACGCATTTATTTTTAGGATTACAGGCATGGGAATTAAATAACTGGACAAAAGTTGCCTGCATTTTATTATGTGCAAAATAATACTACTTAATTATAATATACTGATATAAATTAAGAATTAAAAGAGTTTTAATTGAAATAATTTTATAAAAGTAATTTTTCTAAAGAAATAAAAATTAAAAAAATTTGCCATAAATTTTAATAAAATTTAAAAAATAAAATAAAGTAAGAATACTTCTTATCAGTCATTGAATGTTACATTTAATGAACACTCACCAATTTGAAATTTAACTCATTTACAAAACTTAATTACATCTCAAATACAGGAAAGCCAAAATTTCTGAATGATATTTCTTTATTTGAGAAAAGAAAGTTTATAAATACTTTTAGAATTATAATAGTTTGAAGAATGAAATCCACTTACTTTCCAGGTTTGTCAATAAGTCCTCCATGAGGAGCTTGGCAGCTGATAAGTAGATACTCCTGCAATGCTTTTTGATTAAATAACCAGCAAGACATATCCATATTCTCAGGATCTAAAATGAATAAAAAAAATCCAAACCGCATTTAGTATTGAAATAATTATCTTCAGCTAAATTGCCATATTCATTTTAAAATAACAGTTTATTTAAAATATCAATGCAATAGAAATCGATTTAATAATCTATCTTCTTAATCATGCTGCCACAAACAATTCTGAAACAATTGACAATTCAAACAATTTCAAACAAATGACATCTTAAAGGTAATAAAAAATATTTGTCAGAATGAATGAAAAGCATCATTCTACAAAACATACTGAATATATGTGTCCCCCCCCTCCTTCTCCTCTCCATACTACTATACTAGTTGATATATAAATACAGAAAAAGTAAGGATGAAAGTAAAGCTATGCATAAATATTAAAATACAATTTAATAATTGTATTAATTATAACAACAATAATTTAATAACTTCTATTTAATTATAAATTTGCCATTTAAATATCATCTGTTAGTAATAAAAAATTCCTTATGGTAATAAAAAAAAAAAAACTTTTGATCCAGAGATATCATAATATTTACCAAGTTGATTTAAAGATGTAGTTCAAATTCTTTAAAATATGTCAAATTTTTGTAAATCCTCCTTCCTCTAAATAATCCGAGGAATAAAATATGTCCAGGACAAAATATTCTTCTACAAATTCAAATGTAGGAAAAAGAACTTAAATATTAGTTATATAAATATGGAATTTAATATAAGAAAGCAAAGTAAAAAAAAATTACTGGTACTTATGCATTAATTACATACTACCAATTAATTACCAAAGACCAAGTGCCTATACCTTCTGTTGTAATTAAAATTTGACTATGTCCGTCAATGGCACGCTGTTAATATATAATTGCCAAATTATCCTTGCATAAACATGAATATATATTTAATTTCTATATAATTTTAACATGAGCAGCATACTTTTAGGTATATTACAATAGAAGAAAACTATTACTTCCTCTGTGACAAATGTAGTATTTGCAGATCTTGAATACAATGATTCTTTATACAGATTTTATGTTTTTTGTCATTTTTCTAATAATACTATATGCAAGAAATAATCCATGGCAACAAAAATTTAACAAAGTTAAATTAAAAAATAAAATTTCTTTTAAATTGACAAATTAAATTTATTATTAAATTTAAAAGATATTAGTTAAAGATAAGAGAAAAATCACAGTGTCATAAATTTTTTAGTTATGTCACTGAACATGAAAAGCGTTTCCTCATTATATAACAACTTATCAATTAAACTGTAAATAAAATTAACAGCTCCTCTTTTATATTAAAAACAGTGAATTATGCCTACTGGGACATTTCACTTCTTACAACTTAAAATATATAAATCAACTTTTTATAAGGTTTATCCAAACATACATTATTTACTCACAAATTGAAATATTGTGTCAGACTATAATTTTAATATTAAACTAGTTTGAAATCTAAAATTCTCCAGAATCTGTAGATTCAAAAATAAAAATTTTCACAATAAAAAGTCTTATTTATCTAAAAATAAATCTGCTTTTATAGATAGGATGATTTAAAAGAGTTCAAATTAATTTTATACACTAGTGATCATTCATAACAGACTGTTTTTGCATGCTAGTTGTATGTTGAGTTTAATGTGTATAAGGCAGTCCAATTTTAAGTATACAACATTGGCTAAAGTACAATAAATTTTTACAATGGTTTCGAAACAGAAGGCATAAATTTAATATAAGAATTAAGGATAATAAGGAGTAGTAAACAGCATAGCTTTTGTATTGTGTTGTATTGTATTTTGAAACTGTCCATATATCATTATGAATTACAGTACACTCTCGAGTATCCAGTTCACGACTATCAGACTATTCTAACTAGTTTTTCAAAAACTAAAAACTGTTTTGACTCTTATCTTAGGGTTACCTTTTCATATCTGTGTATCATGTACCAGTGAAAAATAATAACAGTTTGGGTCACTTTTCGTAAGAGTTAGGCCTGCGATGTACATTAATGTTTTGCTTACATTTCTTGCATTTAAGTCAGGCAATATAGAAATTATGCTAAAATGTGAATTCTGTGGCTTATTTTTTCTCTAATAAATTCTTGAAACATGCAGTGTAGTGTATAAACACTTATAAATTATCAGTACAGAGCCTTATATTTTAAATCAACATGTTACCACCAACAATTTTTATGATTTATCGGGCTGCGGCCATGTTCACAATCTATGTGGCTTGAGATAAATTGAGGGCTTAGTACTCAATAAAAAATGAGAAAATACATATTATAACAGTGAATCGGTATAAAAGTTTTGTCTTCTGGTATTAGTGGGCAAAGAAATGAGTTCATATCTGACTTTTTTGTTAATCTGATCTGCCCTTCCGCCACATTAGGCCGGATACTCGGGAGTGTACTGTATTTAAGCATTTACACTAAAATAATACTCATTAATTATGAACAATTCTATTTTAAAAATTTTTAAAAAGCCTTGAGTTTTAATAAAACACTTTAAAAATGTGTGCAAATCCTACTGAATCATAATATATAAAGTAATTTGTTAAACAACTTTTTAAAAACCTTTTAAAATGTGAGATCTTAGGACTTGCCTGTTTTGTGCAGCAGCCTATGTACAAGAGGAAAAGAACCTCCCTGCCAGAAAGAATAACAGCTATCAACCAATTTATTGGTGCGACCTTGAAAGCCACCTTCATATCTCATTTGCCTGTTCACTAGCCAACGCTTGAAAAAGAAAATCCTCATATTACTTTCAATTTTATCGCATATAAAAATCTTATTTTCAGTACAGCAATGATATTTTTCCACTGCCAATCTTCTTTTATTTAGAAATTTAAGATAATTTTAACAATAATTGGCAAGAAAAAATTAAGGATCAATATTAAACAACTTACCACTAATTTGAATCAATCATTTCACAAATTTTTAAAAATTATTGCTGGCACTTGTAAATAAAAAATAATGCTAATTTCCCCCTTTCAAATTAATAAAATTGTGCAAATTCCAGCAATTGGCACATTTTTAAAATTAATGATAAATTCGACGAGGAAAAAACAAAACTTCAAAATGCATTTGAAATTATATTCTTACATCAAGTTTGCAAAATATCACACATTGGCTGGAATCAAAAATCAATATGTATAATTAAATGAAAATTTCTGCTTAACATCTAAAAACCTGAAAGTCCCCTAACAAGTTTAATGTATGGAGATTTTTGATAAATAGAAATTTGATATATGAGAGTTCACCTAGTATATATAAACAGAAAAATAAAAATTAAGATTACTTAAAAAAATTTGTAAAAAATAGTAATCAATTTTTATTTAGTTCATTCAAAAAATAATTCTTTGGTTTAGCAGAAATCTAAAATAAAGCATGAATATGTATATTTTTTAATTAAGAAATGTAGTAAATATAGAATTTAAAGCATCTGGAATATTTTTTTACTAATTTTATAATATACAGTTTCGAATAAAATAATAATATATCATTAAATCAAATATTTCACTTTAATGTTTCAAATAAACAATCTTAAATTCAAGCAAACACAAATGTGATTCTGCTCTTCACTAGATTATAACACAACTAAAGCTCCAACTAATTTCAAATAATACTTCTAATAAGAAATATGAGACACACAATCTATCTGAGCACTAAGACTTTTCCTTTTTCTCTAATTAAAAACCCAAATATAACTTCTTTTCTTTTTTTTCCTTCTTTCCTTCAGAAGCAACCCTTTATTTTGGACACATCTTGTATGACTACTCATCAAAGTATGTGTAACTGATTCAATTAATTATTTCACGTACCCAATTTTTCCTTGTAGTTTCCTTTGTAATTATCATATTTCATTACTTGTACCTTTTAAAGTCCTGAATTTTTCAGTTGACTCTTTCAAATAGATAAGTTTGATGGACATATATGTCTTACACTGGAGATTCAAGTATAGTAATTCCTTAAAACTCATCAGGCGACACATATGAAAAGAGTGAAAATCAAATTTGTATAAATCAAGATCTAATTTTCCACTCACAGTAAAACACTGTTTCTACATTTCTCATTCATATGTTGTTTATATCTATGCACTGTTTTATCATAGTCTTGATTCATTTGTAATCATTATAATGATACATTATTTATTTTATACCATCCAAAGGATTAGACACGCATCATTTCCAATTCTGAAGAAGATTTAATTCTTCCGAGAGATCTCAAGAGAGTACACCTTGGAAGTATTCTCCCGATTTCACTTTCAAGATATTACTGTTTCATTATATGTACTATTATTATATATGATTTCAGAATTAATCACAAATGACAGATTACTTGTTAATCATTTAAATTATTTAATGCTAATTTAATTGTTGGTGAAGGAAAATGTGAAGAAGATATTCTACCTTCCTTCATAGATTAGGCATAATTTTTAAATTAAAAATATTATCTTATGAATGAATTATTTGCACTATTTCTTAAAATTTCTTCATATAACTTAAATTACATAACAGATGTTTCTTGAAAAATATTTCAGTTTATCTATATGTTATAAATATAATAATAATAATAATATATAATGTTAAGTTATTGAATTATCAAGAACAGCTTTGAAATCAAGCTGCGTAAATGCATGTAAAGAATTAATGTCTAATCTGTCATGTTAAAATCATATAAACATCTTGCATGACAGACTTTAATATAGAAAAATATTCCAAATTTACTACTTCACTTTGCCTTTTTTTTTTTAAGATATTAAATCAATTTTCTGAATTAAAAGATAACATTATACTTACTAAAAGCTTATGAACATTAATAAGTTTGCCCTCCTTTAAAAGAACTAGGGAAGCAAGACCACAAAATGTGTAACCTCCATGTGCTTCCATGTCTGGAACACCTCCAAATCCACCTTCATACGTCTGACATCTGCAAAGAAAAGTATATTGAAATCCTTTATCATTATCTCACAAAAGTTGCACTTAGTGAAAACTATCATTTTAATATTTAGATTCTACAGTATGCTTAAACATATTTTTTTAAATAAAAGAAAAAATGTAACTAGAAAACAAAGATTAATATAATTTATTTAGTTAATTAAAAAAAATTGTTCCATAAAATAATAATTACTGATAAATATATCAATTAAAATTTTGTCTTTCTTTGAAATAAACACATCAAGAAAAAATTTCTCAGTTTCATAAAAATATTAGCAAGTGTTCTACAGTAATAAATGATAATGTACATAAATGATTTTGTTCAATTAGTTTTTAGCAATAAGTGCAAAATAATGATGAGATTTTAAAGATTACAATTTATTAAATACACTTTTTCACACATTAAATATGCTGAACAGTTTAATCCTGATAAAATGAACAAGAATTTGTTATCTAAAAAGACTTCATATCTGGTTTTAAATCAATACATATGTTATAAATTTTACTTCAACAAATAATTCAGAATAAGATTTTTTTTTAAAAAATTTAAAATTCAAATATAGCACAATATGTTTCCTCAATACAATAATATCTTTCTGATTTTAGAATTTGTAATTTGTAGCATGACTGCACATTTAATTCTGTTACATTTGTAGCCATGAATTATTCGCAAGTCAAAAATGGATTTGAAGTATAATTATAATTCAAAAGACATTCAGAATTCATGCATATGTATGCCAATATTTCAAATTCTATGTTTATATTATTATGTTTTATATTTCTTAGTTTCAGTTTCTTATAATAATAAGATTTTTCTTTTGACTACTGAAATCAAATCAAATTGATAAACTATCTAGAATGTTGCTTGGTAAATGCATAACAAATATTAAAGGCTAGAAGTATCATGGCATTAATGACGTACTGCAGCTATTCATCTTACCAACTAATCCCTTTGAAATTAATTTTCAGTTGACAACTATACATTTCTGATTAGAACAGACATACATTTGTCTCAAGCAACTTTGCAACACAGCCTGATGTAATATGATACAGTTTAAACAATTATACAAAATCAAAATGATTCATAACTTTTCAGGAGAGGATTTTTTTGAATAGCAGGCAATTACATTTTATTGCTGATATAAGATAAAAATTTAAACATAAAGTAAAATCTTGTAAAAAAAAAGCTATAACTGACATGAACTAATAAAATTTTCTCAAGTAATTTCAATACAAATTAAATCACAATTAAACTAAGTTGAATTCCAATCCCTTTTAAGACTAAAATGCATGTCACTTATTATTTTTAATTACTAATTTGCAAAATAACCATTAATATTTTATAAAAAAAAGTATAAAAACATAAACCAAATAAATGAAACAAACCTTGAAACCCAATGCGCAGTATTCTTTGTTAATTCCTGAGACCAAATGCTAGTCATCATGGCAACTGACAAAGCACAATAAACTCCTCTGTAAAGGGGAGGGGGGATGTTATATCAAGAAATTTAAATAAAATTATATCACAATATACTTTTTACAATACAAAACAAAAATTTATAATACAATACAAGAATTTCAATATCATTAATATTTTCTTAACTAATGGCTGTATTACATCATCTAAATATAGTTGCAAATTTTAAGTAGAGTGAATGAAATTGTCATTACTTTTTTAAATAAATAAAAATTTATTTACAATTATACAAAAGATATTCCAGATATAAACTCCATAATAATAGGGCGGAAGCCATTTTTCAAAATATTATATGCAAATTGTGCTTACAGTCAAGTAAAGGTAAATTTCTCTAAGCACTGACTCTTGACCGTTTGCTCAAACAAAAATAATTTGCTCACTGGCTTTACATACTCTTCCTGTAAATTAGTTTATGTAAATATTGCCAACTCTTCCACGATAATCCATATTAAATCATGGCAATTTATTTAGCTTCAAACTTTATTTTAATTAAAATCATCTCAATTTGTTATTTTATATTCCCCAGTTTATATTGACATATTTACAAAAATTTAATAAAAAATTATTCACAAAATTCATAAAAATATTTTTATTGCACATCATTACATTGTATTAATGGGGGGATAACCTATCTAAGATAGACTTGAAGCTAAAAATAGCATAATTATATTTTAAGTTTTAAATAGCTTCATTTCTTGTATTTCACAAAATAAGATTAAAATGCTGTAAAACATCATCGTATACATCACTGTGGAACAATAGAAAACTGATGATGAAATAAAGATCATAGTGAGTTTGTAACTAAATAATGTCTTACTTTCCTTCTTTAAATTTAAACCATAGAGAGAATTTCATTTTAAATTGTAATTATTGCAATAATGAAAGTAATAAATTTTTAACTGTGATTTTCATTAATATCTGAAAGTAAAATACAAACCTTATATCACTTTCTGAACCCTCGTGCATTCGAAATGAACCATCTCTCTTTTTTAATCTAAATAAGAAGTTCAAAAGCTTTGCTCTGCAAGAGGGAAAAAAAGCTATTATTAAGCATGAAAGAAAAAGAAAATACAGTAAGAATTCTTATTTTATATAATTTCTTTTATATAAGCTTTTTAGGGTTGTTTTTTCAATAAGATAATAAATAATATTAAAATAACAAAAAATGAATTAAAAAATTGAAAAGTGGACTTTAAAACTTTGCCAAGAAAAAGCAAATGAAAAAATAGCAATAGTGATCATGAAATAATCAAAATACACAGCAATCAGCATGAGTGGTTTGTCCTGAAACTTGTTCTAGTAAAGGAGTTAATCTCTCATCTCCCACATAACATTGTGGGCTTTGGACAAGACCATAAACACCATGAAAGTTATATGCCTTATCTGTAATAAAGAAAACTGGTACATGTGTATACATTCCATGCCACTGACGAGCAATCGTTATAAAATATTGATCTTTGATGCGAAACTAGCATATTTGCATTATCTAACTTTAATCTATATTGCAATCTTTTTATAGCAATTAATTGCTGATATGCAATTAATAAACAGTTATTTGAAAATTGAATATGTATTTTGGCTATCTTCATCTGACAAACGGAAACCAAAATTCAAAATAGAATTACAATTACAATTGCATGATCATATAACATTTTTTAAAAATTTTATTTAAGTCATTGCATTTTTTGAGTTGGTGTGTTCATGCACACGTGAAAGCACAGACTAGTATACAGTGAACTCTTTAGAGATATAAATCAAAATTTAATAAGAATCTACACTTTTGATGAAAATATCTGTCACAAAATTCATTTACTCAATTATTTATGTTTTTGAATTATCATGTCTACATGCATGCAGAACCACAAACAAATGGTCAAGCCCATAATGAATTTGAATCCAAATTTCATATCGATGTACATTACAGATGCCAAATCTGTGTACCAAATTATATCTATCTACTTCGTTGTTTTACAGTAGTGGGTTCACTTGTAGTTGGACATTTTGGCATACAGATCCTACAAACTTTTTCAGTTCAAAGTATTTTTTAGTTATAACATTGACAGAAAGATTTACATAATTTCAAAAAGGCGGTCCTTCCAGAGAGGTCTAAAATGTGGCGATTCATCAAAATCTCAAGTTTGAGTTTTTTTAATGCTTATAATATTTTTCCTTTGTTATTTTCTCAATTGCTTCTGTTTGTCGAGAATAATGAAAATTCAGCATTTTATATATTACATGTAGAGAAAGAGAAGTTAATAATAAAATACATACAAAAGATATGCTGAATCTAATCTTTAATCACCAGAATAAAAAATTACAATTAATTCAAAAAACACACTTAAAATTATACCATACTAACTAAAACTAATATGTGAGAAATTAAAAAGGCACATAATAGGAAAAGTTATATTAAATGTTTTGAAAAGGGTAAATAGATTTAACATAAAGTAATATTAAATTAATATAAAATTTAATTTTACTTAAAGTAAAAACTTGCATTTTCTCATTAAATCTCATTTTTATATTAACCACTTTATAAGAAATTCCACATATATTTAAGTCAAAAGTATATAGTTTTCCTGAAGAAGAAATGTATATTGACTATCATATCTCTTATAATGTTTGTAGAAAGCTATTTTTTAACAATTGTTTTAAAAACTTGCATCAAATTTTCATCGCATTAATAATAATAAACAAAATAATCTAAACATAAAACATTTAATCCTTCAAATATTTTACTTTAAAATAAGCAGTAATGTAAGTATAATGACTGTTGTTTTATACAATGCAACAATTACTAATTAAAACTACTTCTTTCTTGTTTTATATTTTCTTAAGGTTTGAATGTCTGATGATTAAAAAATTTAAATGCTAATATTGCATTAAATGAGTCTAATGCTAATCTAGTACATCAAAAATCAACAAAAATGAATAAATAGACACATGTCTAGAAGAATTAAAGACCTCTTTTGTAATAGTAATATATATAATAAGTTATGAATATATGAATATTGTTCTCTTTTCTGAATCTATTTATTCTGATATTTGCTCATTTTCTAAATAGATCTTTTTTTTAAAAAAAAAAAAAACATTATTAAAATTATTAGAAGAGAGATTCTAAGGCAAAAATAAAATAATTTAATTGAAGAATTTCACTTTATTAATGATTTTTGACAATTATATAAAAACAGCTGAGTAATATGAGTGAAGTCATATAATTAATTTGGTGCAATTTTCTTGATATTTTTAATTCTATATTTGTAAGGCATATATGAATTTCATATTTTTGATGAAAAATACATAAAATAATACTCACCTATCAATAACATCATAAGCTGCTTTACATTTTAGAATACATAAAGCATTAACAGCTGCATAAGTTGGTGCTAAGTGAGGTTCTTGGCCTGGGCCACCTGCAAAAAACTCAAAGCTATTAAAATGCTGCAATATAAAAACTTAAAGAAATAAAATAGTTGAGTACATAAAAAATTTACAAAACAGTACCTGCAAATCCACCATTCTCATCTTGGCATAATTTTAAAAATTCAATAACTCTACAAAATAATGAGGAGAATGTTAATTGAAAATTTGGCATTTCATACATTACATGTAAAGAGAGCAGTTAATGATAAAATATATCAAACGATACGAAGAATCTAGTCATTACTCTTCAAAATTAATCTAGAAAAATAGACATTGATATACTGCACAAACTAAAATCAACAAAAATGTCAAAGTCAAAAATTATAAAAGATGAAATAAAAAAAACATAAAATACATTGCCAAAACAATAATCAAATTTTAACCCTTAATTTACCACAAGAGCTCTATTAACATTAAAAAAAACTAATAATTAACAAAAAGATTAATAAATATGAAGAATAATAATCAAAAATTGTATAACAATATCAAAATAAAAGAATACATATAAAAATTTATAATTGTATAATCCCCAAGAAATTAAAAGATGGTAAAAGTAATATAAAAAATTGAGTTAGCAATAACTACAAATAATAACAATTATTTCATTTATTTTTCTGAAATTTCTTAAGTCATGCCTATTTAAATTTTTATAGAAATTTAACAGCACCAAATTTTAATTTAAAAATTCATGCGTATTATATAAAAATATTTTTTTAAGGATTTATTTAGAAACAGTATGAAAAAGCAAGGGAAATATTTTTATATTATTTTTAACTGATTATCACTATTTTCATATGATTAAGTTAATATTATTTTAATCATCAAGCAGTGAAGCACCTGGGATAAAAATTTAAACAAAAACAATAACTTATTATTATTTTTTTAAAACATGCAAAATGCAATTTGAAACTTTAAATAAACAAAAATAAAAATTCAGCTTCTTTACCATCATTTTATACAAGCAAGAAAAAATGCAGAATTTATTTCATTCAAAACTCTTACAAATGGAAGATATAAAAATTCTTTAAAATATAAGGATTAATCAAGGGAACTAAAAAATTATAAAACATAATAAAAAAAAGTAAAATTTTAAATAATTTTTTTTTAAGAAATCAAATGTAAAGTAAAAATTTTAATTGTTTTTACAAAGTCTGCAGTTTAAATTATGATAAATGAAGTCTATTATTATTTATATTAAAGCAAATTCTTCTATATTTCTAATATAAGATTCTTAAAAAAATAATCAGTATTTAAAGGAAAATTAAAAATGAATTTTTATTGAAAAAATTATAATTGATTTAATAGACTTCTAGTGTAAAACTAATAAAATTATTTTTTAAATATGTTTAACAGAAGTGAGATAAAAACCTGTAATTTATTTGAAACTTGGTCTATCAAAAAATTTAAAAGAACCATTTGTTAAATAGAGTATAACTGTACATGGTGTAAGAAAACAATATTTACTGAGATTTTGTTTCCTCAGGGATTGGTTCATTCAAGATCTCAATAGAATGTAATATCCAATAGCAGAGCCATGAACGACTAGAATCCAATACCTGAAAAGTAAAGAAGAATACAAATGAGGAGTAGATATGCCTGCACTTTAAATATAATTACATGAAAAGAATTAACCAACAAATAATATGCATTTTAAGATCAAAATTAATGATTCTCAAATGAATTATTAATTATAATGACCAATGAAGAAAATTTTAGCATTGCAAAAGTCGTGAGCATTGCAAAAAGATTTTTCAATTCCTACCATTAGTTCACACTCTCCCTATATATATTTATATATATCTTGTTATATATCTTCTCCCTATATATATATCTTGTTCAAATTTTCAGACATTAAACAAATACTTTTTATTTATCCATTCAAGTTCAAATGCATTCTTTAAAACTTGTAGTGGATGACGCTTGATGTTAATATGGTTTTTTCAAATATTAATTCATTAATTAAATTTAATTAATTTTTAATACTTTAAATAGAGTTTTAGCAGTTTGTAATGAAAACTGAAATCAACAGGAAGTAGCTCAATCGGTAAAATGCAAGGATTTCAGTATTTTTGACGTGACAGTGAAGAATGTGAGTTCAATTCTTGCAAAAACAAACATTTTTTTATACTTAATAATTTTTTTGATAATTATTTAATAAAAAGTAATTAAAATAATTTTTTTCTTTGTTGACCTAAATAGGAATTGAATTTTAAAAAATTTATATTACTTGTTTTTTTTAAAAGTCAATAATTGATATTATAAAAATGTAATGATTAAGACAAAAATAATTTTTAAAACAGGAGAATTTATCATTCCATACTCAAAACCAAGGCAGCAATTCGGCAAGAATTATATAGAGCAGAAAATCTTATATTGTAGCCATGGCCTTGGGATAATATAAAATAATACTGAGGATGAGTCAATTCTGACAGAACATTTTTTTTCTATCAGAATTTAGCATCTATTAAAGAAAATAATTAAAAAAATAATCTTGTTTTCAAAGCTTTAATTAAATTTTGTTAACTAGTGTAATTGATCTGTTAAGACAAAAATTTTCTATAATAACTAAACATTAAAAAAAATCTGTTAAAATTAATTGCAAATGCTGAATATGAATACAAAGCCCTAAAATTATCAAATAAAGAAAAATAATAAACAAATATTCACCACAATCTGCAGTTACACTAAAAAACAAAACTAATTTATTTGATTAACATTATTATTTGAATTAAATTTGAAGGCAAGCAGAAACAGAATTTTAATTTTCAAACATATTCATATAACAACAATAGTCTGTTTGTGCAAGTTCTTTATTAATGTTCCAAGTGATTTGAAAAATACATGCAACACAAATGTCAAGAAGAATCTGAGCTACTTTGAAGGCAAATAGATATAGACATGGCATTTTAATTTTCAATCATATTTAGATAATATCTGTACAAATTTTCCACTTATTTGTCGGGTGATTTGTGCATGCTGCATTGAAGTCAAGAATATAAACTTAAATTTTTCACATAGAGTCAATTGCAAGACTGAGTCTCTACCATCGTCACATCAGCCTAAAATGCAGAAAAAGTATTCCTTTCTACGAATATACAGCATTCGAAAAGTTTCTTTTAGTTAAAAATTTCAAAATGCAAATACCGAATATTTGTTTTAATACAATTGAAAGATCCATGTAAAAATAAAAAGTTTAAACAAATAAAGCTGAACAGTGAACAATAAAGTATGAATATATATATATATATATATATATATATATAAAGAGAGATAGGTTAAATACTTTATTTCTATATCATTTTATATTAGTGATCAAGAAACAAAGTATTGGACACAAAGCAAAATCCTCAACCATTCATAGTAAATAATTTTCTGTTAATTTTTTATTTATTGATAACCAAAATGTAATGCTCTACAAACAATACAGTTTGACTCAACAATTTTGGCACAACTATACTTCATGTGGGTTATAAATGTGCACCTTGGAGCAATTTTTTTAAAAAATATTTTAGTTAACATTTTTATTTTATCAAGTAAAAATCAAGAAAATTTGGAATATTTATGCAAAACTGTTTTTTTTTCCCCCTTTCCTAAAAAATTTTGAAACATCATCACACAAACTTTATAATGCAATTTTTTTTAATGATACCAATTTAGCTGTTCATTTTTCTTTTAGCTGTTCAATTTTCTTTCAATGTAATTACTTTTTAAAAAAATGTTTGCATGCATAATTTACAACAATACTTTCATAATTGCAATGAAATTAAAAGTAATTACATTGATTATGCAAATATTTCATTATATTTTTCCTTTCAGCAGATTTAAAGCAAAGGAATAAAGATTTTCCACACTTTTGTTTATTCTTCAAAATGCAGAGTAAAATTTGTAAATAAAGCTCTTTAAGATATAAAATATTTTAAATAATACATACAAAAAGCTATATGAGGTTATGATAGCTTTTTAAAAAATTTTATCATCGCATTTTAATCTAGCTAACATGCTATTGGATGTAAATATATAAATCCATTTGAATGTTGGAATTAAATGCATATTTTGCAGAAATAAAAAATATTTTTAATTAAAAATCAGATGATACAGATCATCATAGCTGATTCATCAACCCACCCAAGGCATACAAAAGAAATCGGAATTACTGACTCTGCCATGACACCATTGGTGGAAAATAAGGTTGAATCCTAGGGTCATCACCAGCCACAGTACAACACTTCCCCTAGAAAGAATGTCCCATCATCTGTAAGGGTAGCCACTGTACACCATTTCTGTATCCACCAAGGAATCAATCATTTTCCCAGAAACTTCTAATCCCATATTTGAGGTGTCTTCAAAGGTATTCAGATGAAGCAGAAAGTTATTTTATGTAATTTAATGCCATTGGTCTATACATAAAATAATTTAAGGCACCTAAGCAACATATCTAGATTATCTATTACAAATGAAATTTAAGCACACAATATTAAATGAAATTACAATACAAATGAAATTTAAGCACACAATATTAAAAGAACCATAAATATCAAATTATATATAAGAGATTCCATTAAACTGAAGCTCAGTCGCTATTACAGACAAACCAATTAGTTACCACAGGCTACTAATTTAAAATAATGGGAATAAACCTTATTTTAATAAATCAGAACAAAGGCAAGGAATGTAGAATAATATATGTATAAAAAGATATTTATACTAACCTCCAAAGAAGATGGTAAGTAATGGATCCCTTTTTTTAAAAACTGCAAATGAGCATCTTTTTGCAAAATAGGGGCCCTGAAGTGGCAAACAAAAATTAATGAAAAAAAACATATTATTACATGGATTTTTAAATTTTAATCTATATAACAAGCAGTCATTTATAAACAAGCAGTTTTTCTGAATTTCACTAATGCTCACAAATAGTTTTAATACACATGTCACAAATAACTTTTTCTATTTAATAAAACTATTTGAAAGGAAAGAAACTTATAATAATACATAACTATCCCATCCGAAATTTGGAGATATATAAAGTTGTTAAAAGTGAGGACCACTTTTTATTGATAGATATATGACAAAATATGCTAGCGTAAATGACAAAGTTTGATTAAATTTAAAAATAAAACAAATTTGAAAATTTTTTTTATTATAATTTCAAAGAAAAATCAACTACAAAATATTGTAATAATTTTCAAGAAGTATTGATTAGTATATATTCTAGAATGGATAGAAATTCAGAATTTTATCAAAGTACCAAGCTGCTTTTACTATAATTATGATTCCATCAGAATTAGCAAAAAATCTCATTTATAATTTGACTAGCCGCCTTTGGCGACCAGCCGGTTCGCCAGTATTACCGCTCGCTACAATTTTCAATTAAATATTTTAAGTAACTGGTCTCTTAAAGGATTCTCAAACAAAACATTTTTAATCTTCCAATTTTGATAGTCATACCAAACTTATATTGTTTAGATCGTTTCGTTCAATTTACTATATATATTTTGCTAATTTGTTGTCATTTCCGGCAAAACAACTTTAATTTAAAATGTAAATGATGAAATTGTAATTAATACTAAAATATTTTTTAATAAAACCAAACGTTTTATTTTATTTATCCTCATTATTGTTATTTATTAATTATTATTATTATTGAATGTGAGTATTACAAACAGAATCGCTCGGTATTTAAGTCTTATGTAAATTACAAAATATTTTTCATAATTTATGTAATATCTCAAACAATAATTCAACAAAAATTTCTGAGATTCAGTATAAAATTCAGTTTTTAGTTTTGCTTTCAAAAAGATTGAAATGAAATCAATAATAATATTTTGTTCCTGCTTATAAATATACTTCAAAAATTATGAAGTCTCCAAATTTTAAATAAATGAATGAATGTTTCTATTTTCCACGATGAACTAAGACTTATTTATGAAGTTTTAAATGTTAAAAATTTAGAAAAACTCACCATTTTCATAATCTTAGGCCAATTAATCTTGAGAAACCTGCGCGCTTATTGGCGTATTTTCTTTGAAACGATCGATGAAAAATCTAAAATTATCCTTTTTTTTTATTAAATAGTGATATTCAAATCTTCATAAATCAATCAGTTTAAGTGATTTGAAATTAACTCTTAAAAGTCAGTGATTTAGTTGATTGGAAAATAACTATATAACCACCATAAAATCTGTGCTTTCTCTTGTGGTGTATGCATTCTCCTTAATATACGATCGAATAAAACATCACATACAAAAGTACTTCATTGAACAAACACATCAAAAGTAAACATAACATTTCAATAGTTGCCAAAAACTAAAGAGAGAAAAATGCAATTAATAAGCAGACGATATTTATAAAAGTACAGATATTTAGACTGGAAAATGAAATTATCTGAAATTAAAAACACGCGCAGACGATATTTACAAAAGTAAAAATATTCAAACTTGAAAAGGAAAATATATGAGTTATTCCATCAATAAATGCCATAAGTTTGTTTACATCTTCATTATTTTATGAGTCATTAAATATCAAAATGGATCCGGGACTGAATAAACGCCCTGTATAGAGAGTGTAAAAGATCATAAAATAATTTTTCTTGAATTTGTTTTTTAGAAAAAATAATATTTCATATTTGTTTCATTTCCTAAAGACACATGACGAAAATTATATTTTTGCAGATTTCATTTCCAAAAAGATTTAATTTATTTTCAGTTAGAGCTTTAATCAATGTGATGGCAACACTTTGAAAATAGCTATTTTTTTCTCAGGAATGCGAAACGTGCTTAATCCTCATTTTTATATTTGACGAAAAAAATTATTGAAAAACATAGTTAAAATATTTATTTAAAAATTCATTAAAAATAGAAATTTAATTTTAAGATTAAAACAGTAGTATCATTTAAAAGATAAATTTTTTATCTTTAACTTCATGCAAAAATCTTTTTTGTGCGGTAATATTTTCGGTAGTTATAGCAGAAACACGTCAAAATTTCGCTTAATTTTTAAATAAATAAAATTCTAGTTAAAAATTCGAAAAAATAACCCCCAGGTGCACATTCCCGGCCTCCAAGGTATACACGTGCCAAATTTGGTAGCTGTAGGTTGAATGGTCTGGTCTGTAGAGCGCCAACAAACACACACACACACACACACACACATTGAGCTTTATTATAAGTATAGATTATAATAGGAAGATAAATAACTCAAAAAATTAAAATTATAAATATTTTGATTAATCTTATTATGTTATTTAGATTATAAAAACATTACTGATGACTGATTGATATTATCTACAACTAATATCACATTTTGAAGATGAATGATTGTTGAAAAAATTAATAGAAAACAGAGTTAAGATCCAGATCACCCATTCTATAAATCAGTAAATGGATAATTTCATGTCAAATTATGAAAAATTTTCAAAGGATACCCACAATTTCCTATTTTAATGAGAATGGGATGTATTTATAGCATTCTTAATACTTTTTCCCAAAAATATCAATAATACTGAGAGTGATTCAGGGAGTTGAAAATATTTTAGCTATTTTTAGTATATTTCATTTAACAAAATATTTAGAAATTAGTAAATTTTGTTTGTTTTTCTTTTTATATATGTGTGTGTGTGTATTATTCAAAAACCAAAAATGTTTTCAGTTGACTCCTTGCATTAATTTTCTGTATGTGTTTAATATATTATTAATTTGATAAATGGCACAAAAAAATTCATTAAAAGTATTTTTAACAGATAGACAAAATAATAGTGAATAAATGTTTTTAGCTTAAGTGAAAAATTTAAAGGAATTATATATATTATTATAGAGAATGCAGCTGAGAATTCTTCAAAAATTATCAGAATTAACTAGAATCTTCTGAGAACTTATACAGGGCCTAAAATTTCTTGGATTTTCATTCAGTAGAATTTCATCCTAAAAACACATTATAACAGTTAAATTTAAATGAAAAGTTAAGATTAGCTTTTGAAACATCAATTTCAAATTTATTATTTGTATATTTGATGAATGAGAAATATTCAGTTTCTGCATTAAAAGTAAAAAAGAATGAAATTTAATTGAAAAGTAATGATTGTTATGAACAGTAAAAAAAAGAGGAATTTTTTTTTTTTTTACACAGTGCAATAATAATAATATTTCTAAGAATTATACATATAAAAAATGATAAAATCAATTTTTAAATCATAAATTTTTTTTTCATACTTTGGATCCATATCTAATGTATGCCTGAGAACTTCAATACATCTCTTTACTGAATCTTCAACTTCCCACTAAAAAAAAAGTTCTAAATATTAGGAACAGAAAATGGCAGACATTATATTTAACAATAAATTTAGAAAAAAGATTGCATCTAAATACTTGAAAATATTGTCAAGAATTTCAGAGGCACTTATTATCAAGTAGAATTTTTAAATTACATTCATTGGCACCAAATAAAAATGAGTAAATATGTAGAATATTGTATATTCTAAGACAATAACAAAGATAATAATTATATATAAGCTTTGACTCCCTTTTTATTTACACCAGTTTAATCCATTTAAAAATAGAAATATTTTTATAAAATCAAAGGCTTTAGGAATTGATCAATATTAAAAATATACCATTCCATGCACAATACAAATATTTTATCTTAAATTTAATTTTCATATTAGTTTAAAAAATTTCACAAGTCAAAAATGACTGCTAAAGAACACTATTTCTAAAAGAATTAACTCTAGGAATACTAAACATTCATTATGTTTATTTAAATAAATCTATAAATATTTTATTTTTATATTAACATATCTACTTATTTATATATTGCATGCCATTTCTAATAACATGATTTGGGCAGCTTTTATTCTTCAAAATATTCACTAGCTTCAAAGAATTAATTCTTGAGCTTACATTAACAATCATTTGTCTTAGCACATACACGGAAGGAAAAACTCCCTAATATCGAAATATAGATTAGTAGAATATTTCCATTTCTTACATTTAATGATACATTTTATGGATATAATTACCCTTTTCATATGAAAAACTTTTTCATTTTTAATTATGCTATAAAATTTTTTAAAAAAATCACGTCACTGTTAAAAACCGGCATCTGTCTGTTAGATCAAAAGTTTAAAATTCAATTTTGTAGCATAAATTTTTGATTTAAAATATAATTCTTACAGTAATAGAATTTTTTAATTAATCAACAAGGAAAAAAAAAATTACTGAAAGCGACAATGCACGAAATAAAGGGAAATTTTTTAAATGAGACTTTTACAAGCATACTTGTTCAACAGATGTAGCGGTTTCGTAGCCATCGTCGTCATAGCGCTGGTCTTCAAAATCTGCCGCGAGACATCGCATTTTTACAGTACCTGGTTTGTATTCTTCACCAGATTCAGAATCTTCCCAACCATCTTCCATGCTGATAAGTATTTGAATAACTTTCGAAAAATAAACAAACAAATGTTTAGAAAAGTTACTTTCCGAATTCAATAACGGTTGCAGTTAAAACCAGACACCGTTAATTTTAATGACATGATATAACAAACAAAATAAGTATTTAATACTTAAAATTAATATATTTATTCAATATTCTCGTAATTTATATGTGATAAATAAATTACTAATCTAGAAAGAAGTAAGTTTGTGATTCTGGATAAAAGTTGATATTGCAGCAGATGTTCTGGAAAAATAAAATAATTTCTCAGATGTAATGAAACAAAATGAAATAACTTGCTTCATCAAATAGCAGCTAAAGAAGAAAAAAGATGAAACTAGAATTAAAACAGTAGTTCGACCATTATTTGGCCACAAAAGTTGTCTCATAGTAAAAATACTACTGTTATAGCTACACTCACAATAAAAATGGCTGCCTCCATGAGATTCGCTGTGTGCCGGTCTTTAAATTATTTTTCACGCAAATCTGTCAATTCTTTCTCCATATTCGGAAGATCAGGACAATTATTTGTTCAAAAAGGTTAAAATTATTGATATATTGCCGTGCTCATTCTGTACTTAAATTAGAGTTGAAAGTGCAACAGCGTTGCGTCATCTTTCATGTGTAAAGCTTAATTATGCATGAATCCAATTTTAGAGTAATATTATATCATGCAGTCTTTTGAATTAGTTCATATTTATGGCAATCATGCATGTTTATCATTAATTATAATTTTTTGTCTCAAAGTTCTGTTAAGCTGGTATACTCCAAAAGTACATTTCCCTTGCTGATAAAAACGAAGTACGCAAAAGAAACAGTTATTGAATGGGAATTTAAGGGACAAAAAATAGCGTTAAATACTATGTAAAAGCATAATTTCTGTAATTTCTTGCATTAACAACGTACTTAAAACTATTTATTGTTTTAATTTGAAGTATCCCTTCAGCATTTTTATAATATATATAATACTTTCCATATATATAATTATAATGCTAAAAATATTATTAATGGAAAATAGAAAGAGAAAAAAGTCCCTTTCATTAATTTTGATAGTATTAATATTTAATGTTAATTATTTACATAAAATTCGTTTATCTAACATTTTTTAAACTTTTATTTGTAATTACAAAAAATTAGTTATGGATTGATTTGAATGTTTAAAACAAGATGCCATGTTCTACCCGCTGACCTTTCTAATATGTTTGTGTAAACTCTGATAAAATGAATAGTCCATGTATGTTAACTAAATGTGTTCACTTCATATTACACTTTCAGAATTGAAATGTTAATACTTTCACTGACTTTTAACCATTAAGAGCAAGTTTATTTTAAAGTTGATATCTCATCAGATTTTTTTAAAATTGGATTGAAAACATTATGATTACTGTGAAGTAAAATTTCAGACATTTATTTATTTATTTTTAGAAAAATCAATAAACAAAAAAAGAACCTTCTGATAAACTTTTCCATATAAGACTTAAGATTAATATACAGTTTCTCAGCAAACATGTCAAAATCATGCCAGACATCTAAAAACTCACCAAAAAGCCCTAATCTTCTATACTACCAGGAGTGATAACAAACACCTGTTAAGGGATTGTAATAAAAGATTGTCATTTATTACATTTGGTGAGAAATCCCAAAATAATTCAGTTTTGACAAGCATTCGAGAATCTTAAATTTAGTCCTATTTTTAAAAGAAATATAAAAAGGATTTTTGAAATAAAATTGATAAGAAACTATCAAGAAAAGGAAATTATTTTAAAATTCCTTCCTTTTCCTTTAAAATAAGCTAAATTAAAAAAGAAAAATCAAAATAATGATTCTTTGTCTTCAAAATTTGTTTAGTATATTATTTGCTGTTTGAAAATTATTTAGGAGTTTGGGAAAACATATTAACTTTTTTAGCATTACAAAAGAAACAATGGAGAGTATTCAATGTAGCTTCAGCAATGAAGTATAATAATCTATAAATAATGATGGGCTTTAATAGGTTAAATAATATTGATTATGGTTGAACCTAATAATATTGGATTTTTTTTATTTGAGCTGATAGTCTGTTGATGAGAAAAAATTGACTATAATTTATATAGAGAATCCTATTAAGTCCTAAGTACAGTTATTATTATATCATAAGACATGTATCTAAATTTGCTCAGTAATATACAAGAAATTTTGATGCAACATTTGTAGCTAACATATAGATGTATGTTATGGATTTTGATGTAATATATTTCTAAGTTCATAAGCATTCACAAATTTAGCTAATCACTGTAATTATTAAAATTTATAATTTTGATGATATTATGTATGTAATTTGATCTATATTCTTCCAAAAATGTGTCATAGTAAAAAAGATTTAACAGAAATGTAATTTCACTTTTAAAAAATCCAATCTTTAATATGCATTACTATATTCAATAGCATTTTTTTTTTTTTTTTTTTTTTTTTTTTGGTTATTGAAAGGAAATTTTACCTCAATATTGTATCAAGAAATTAATAATTTTTAACCTTTTTTTAATTATTAGTGAAATAATATAGTTAGCTTTAATATTATTTCTACATTCTATTCTATTCATTCATTTCTATACATTTATTTTAATTCTTTGCATCTTGTTTATCAGGTTTCAAGCTAAACTATCAAAGAAGTTTCCAGACATGTAGTTATTTATTATCACAACAAGAACCTGCAGTGGACAGTGATTATCATACTATTATTAAGGATACTGAAAAGTCCCAAGGTAACTATTTGTGTTAAATGTTGAGTGAAAAATATGCTTCTTTTAATCTAAATTTTTTCATATTAAAACCTTATTTTTTCTTTTTTTCATGTTAAAGCAATGATATGATTACACATCTTTAGCCCATTAAAGGGCAGTGGGACAGTATTTACTGTAGCCTTTTCAAGATTATTCGTATAAACTTGTGATATTTTATGACTGTATAAATTTTAATTAGGATGTGTCATATTCCAAAAAATTATAGTATCATTGAAAATCAATTGGAATGCTTAAATATGGTTTTTATTCATGTCTTATCTGATGATGAATTCCATTTTCATTTGTAATGTAAAAGAAAAAAAAATTAAGTAAATGTTTAATGCTTACATTCAGAACAAATTCAGTCATAAAAGATGCATATTCCTTGTTAATTGTTCTTGTTGAAAAAAAAATGTGATAAAAAATGTTTTACCGTCCATCTAAGATTTGTTCACCAGTAGATCAGGGTGCTAACAAAATTGTGAAGTCAAGAACATTACAGAAATTTATCTATTTCGAAAATTCTTGAAAATAATGGAGAATTGTCAATAAGTATATTTCATGTTCTACATGTTATCAACAATTTTGCACCAATCTTTTCTATATTAAAAGCCTAATTTCACTAAAATAGTCATAGTAACAGAAGTCCAAGGCAGGATGCTTTCAAGAATATGGTGTTTGGAATTTCATTATGATAAGCATCATGATAAGCTGATTAATGTTACTAGCAAACAACCTTTTCTTTTTAGAATTAAAACCAAATTTTGCTTTGAGTTTTAATTTTAATTGTTCAGCTTCTAAAAAAAATTATTAGTTGCATATTTCAATTGTTTAACACTTTCATTTCACTCTCTATACATTCTTCTACAAGAACACCATACTTTAATGGTAAATTCCACTAAACTTGTTGGGTTCAGTGTAGTGCATGTAGTGCAATAGGTCTCAATGACAAATAACTACATTTATTAACACAAAGACATGAATACATAGGTGACAAAACACAGCCAAGGCTTACAAAAGCAATACACAGTGATACTTTCAACAAATAGCAGTTCACAATTAGTAATTGGTAGTAAACAACAATAGTATAGAAATCGGATAGACAGAACTCAGCAGGAAGAGAGAATCCACAAAGCTATTCATTGAGGTCTGTCCAAATACCTGTTATTCTGCATTGGCTCCTCTCTTTATACCGAATTACTGACTCACTACTATATGACTGGCTATTCCACACATGACTCAGGGTTGTTTCAATACTTCTCTCCAAGACTTGGCATGTAGCTCAGTTTTCAATCTACTAATCGCTTGAGCTCCATTGAACTGATCTAACTAATTCTCCTTGACTCGACACACACTCACTGTGCAACTGACTTTGGCTCAAAAACCTGACATTTTTATAGTTCCCAGACCAGGCTACAGAAGGTTCTCAAACATAATTTTCCTCCTATTGGTCCTGTGCCTGAAGATTTCAGTATCATCCATTTTATCACCAAGCCCAGGGGTCATCGATTCAGCATCCTATCAGCGACCAAACAGCTATCGGCTGTCCATAAAACTGTCTTTCCTATAATGGAACTAACTATGGTGGGAAGCAACATTACAGATTCATAACAATATATTATATACTACTCGAAAAGAATTTCAAAAAAAAAAAATGTGCTATCAGATGGTTGGATGGTGGCCAAATGATGTTTTTATATTCTCTTGTTTATAATTTTTTTTTTTTATTGAACTGTAAAAGGGGAGGGGTGAGGAACCCTACCAATCAAAGAAGCCATATCACTGTTAAAGAATATATCAGTGATCCCTTTGATTTGTAAAACTGACATGGCAAATGAATTTGAAAGTTTTTAACTAAATACCAAATTCATGCTTCTCTCATGCCATTTCTTTTTGAAACTCTGATGAATCTGGTAATGCAATTCTTGAAAACATTTTTGGTAAATGAGACAATAAAGAAGAAAAATGTTTTAGACGTAGCTGAAAGTAAAGTAGTGGCTGTAAATCAAGGAAATGTTGCAAGTTTGATCTGTTTGGTTTCACTGTTTATGTAACCACCCTGTAGAGGGCAACATTAAAATTTGTAAATTGGTTGCTTTTACTTTTGTTTGAATGCTATTATTAATTATATAGGTTTATTTATATAAGGTATTTTAAATAGATTTTATATAAGTTACTGTTAAGGAGTATTTTAAAATTGATATCTATATAATAAAAATTATATATATTTCATAGAACAGTAAAATAAAAATATTTAGCAAGAAAAGATTATTCTTCTGAAGTACATATACATTTTTAAAAAAATGCTAAACTACTATTTCATTGGAGCAGAACTTCTGAAACAAAAATATTTCTCTCTCTTTTTTTTTCTAACCGCAGTTCATGCAAAACTAAGTTATACCATAGTTTCCATACCTTTCTTTTTGAGCTAGATGCAGTGTGCTTTTGCCAATTGTCTGATTACTTTTTCAGTTTACTATTTCACAGCATTTTTCATTTGATATACTTATATATATATAAATCACTTATATCTTATTTGCTTTAAATGCCTTTTAAAATTTTTTAAAAAATTTTTAGTTTCTCGATAACAAAATTAATCTATCTGTAACATAACTAAGACTTAATTAAACTGCTATTGACAAATTAAAAAGACAAGTGAATAAATATTGTTATTTAAATGAAAACATAGGGAATTTATTTGTGCTAAGCATATTTAAAATATTTTTTTAAGGCTTTGTTGATAAAATATATTTTAGGTGAAGCTGAGAAATTAGAATTTCAAGCTGAAACTCGTATGCTGCTGGATATAGTAGCTAAATCTCTTTATTCTGATAAGGAGGTAAATGAATCTCTTTTAATTTTAGAATTGAATTTTATTATTGAAAATCATTTATATTTTCATATGAAAATCAAATTAAAATTTTCTTGTAAATATTTAAATTGCTAATTCTTATTATGTAGAAATGGTTTTCATTTTGTTCTTTAAGGTTTTTGTACGGGAGTTAATTTCAAATGCAAGTGATGCACTAGAAAAGCTACGGCATGCTCAGTTAAGCAGTGCAGAAACTGGTGTTTCTTTAGATAGTCCTCATGAAATACATATTGCAACTGACAAACAAGCCAGAACATTTACAATTCAGGTATTTTAATGCTCAATTTGCTATAATTGATATTTACATTTTTGTTTTTAATTTGGTTATAGAGAATAATAAATTTCACATATTTTCAAAAATATTAATTAAAATTGTTTTAAACATACAGCAAGAATTTAGACTTCAAAAGTATTTAATTTGAAAATAAGTAAATAAATCTTCCTTTTAAGGTCTGAAGAATAATAGTTTATAATTTTTGCAACTATAAAAAAGATTACTTCAGATATTTTCTGGAAAATTATATTAAATTTGAAAAGGCACAATGGCAGTATTCTTGATATTAGTAACCATGCAATTTCAACTTTGTTTTAGCATCAGTACCATGCTTTAATGAAAAGTTTTTTTTACTATTATTTTCTTATTTACTTATACAATTGTGATTAAAAAAATTTTTTTACTTATTTCTAAATTTTCTTTATTGTTTTTTTTTTAACTTTTTTTATACTATGTCAGAAGGGCCAACTTTTTATAACAAACTTTTTTGCATTCACTAGAAGGTAATATTAAAAGTTGTGATATTAATCTTTCGTACTGATAAACATGCGATGGCTTAAAATATTGCAGATTGTTTCCTATTTTAATCATTTAGCATAACATATTTCTCTAAACTGATATCTATTTTATATATTTAATGATGTTCAATAATATTTAATAATATTCAGTTTGCATGAGTATTTTAAGAAACTTAAATTACGTTCTTTGATTTGGGTCATTATTATTTCATTTTAATGCTTCACTCTTTGAAAAAATTAATATTGTATTTCAAAATATATAAATTAAAGATTTTATGTGAAATGTAGCATAAATATGGATTGCTTTAAAATTGTAACAAATATGAATTATTTAATTGTGTTTTGATTTAGGATACTGGAATTGGTATGACTAAAGAAGAGATGATTAGCTGTCTTGGGACCATAGCTAGATCAGGTTCTAAGGTAAACCTTCCTGTTTAAATTGTATTTTTTGAAATATTGCTAAATTAATAAATGCTTCAATTTTTTATGTATGATTTGATTTGAATATATTAAAAATTATTTTAATTTAAAAAAGAAAATGGAATGAATTATTTTAATACAAATATTTTTATACAATACAAACAAAAGACAGACATAAACATAATTGAAATAAAATAAGTTTTTCTCAGTTTTTTAGAATCTTGTATCCCTCTCCCCCATCAAAGAAAAGAACTTTTGACTTCCAGCTACTTTGATTAGAAAAATGTATAATCTTGTGAGGAACAATACAATTACAAAATTAAACCACAATGAATATTGCAAGAAAGAAATTTCTTAAATATTCATTAAAAACTAAAATACATTGTAAATATATGTGCTTATAACATATCTATCAGCATATCATTCCTTTATGATATTGTATTAAAATCCATATTTGACGTCACATTATGTTTTATTTTTTTAGTACAGTAATAAAAGCATGTGTCAACTATTTATTTTAAATAATATTTTTATGTTATAATTCAAAGCATTGACTAATGAAACATTTTGATAAATGTTTTAAAGTTTGTAATTTTTAAACCTCACTTAACCAAATGTTACTGATATTTATTGGATCATCACTAAAATTTCCTAATATTGTTTTGTGAAATCTGACTATCAGAGTAATGGAAAATTAGGCTTGAATGTATAAGAAAATACAAGGCATAAATAAGAGGGAGACAGAAAAGGTGTACACCAAGATTATCACTCAAAAAATGAATTCACTTACTTGTTTACAGTTTTTCTGGCTGAGCATATGATTTTCTAGAAGAAATTCAGGGTCTCTAGTCCAAAGAGAAATATCACCAAAATTCCTATTTATTTATTTCCAAATGATTTTCAAGATCAATGCTTATTGATTTGATATCCATTGTGAATATCTGAAAATCTCGTGTTCTTACTATGAAATTAGCAAAATTATTTAAAAGTTGCAATTATTTTAACATTTTTGCTAAAATCCTGTATATTTTATGAATTTGTTTCTTCAAGTAAAATAATGCAAATGATCCAATTCAGGAGGAAAGTTGTACAGCCTTATATCAAATGACGCATATAAATTATATGGCATAATGTAATTTGCTTTATTAATAACATAAAATGATTTCATATTAAATATTAATAATGTTAAATCAAATAAGCTTTATATTTATTAACAAGCATTTAAATATGCTATGTTTTATTTAAAATGTTTGTAATAGTTCCATGATGATTACTGACTGAAACATTGTAAGCAAAAACCTTGGAGTTTGCTTACAATGTTTGGAGTTGTAAATGTATTTTCAGTAATTGAGAACTTTTTTTCAAAAAATTGTATTTGAAGATTGATTGAGATTTGATTATTTCATTTTTTTTTCTTTCATTATTGAGTATTTTTTCATATTTGTTATCCACTGGTTGTGGAAGTATCACTTTAAATGATTGTTTTTTAAAATCTGAAAACAAACAAAATTGTTATTTTAGGCATTTTTAGAAGAAGTGAAGAAAAATGAATCCACTAGCTGTGCTGTAAATAAAATTATTGGCCAATTTGGTGTAGGTTTTTATTCAACATTCATGGTTGCTGACAAAGTAGAAGTTTATTCTAAACCACATGTTCCTGGTGCTAAAGCTCATAAATGGATATCTGATGGGTGAGTACACTTTCTTCTCCTTTTTTTATGTTTCTATCATTGCTATTATTATGCATTTTGTCATTATAACCCAGCACATCTTGAAAATACTATGATTGGATATATAATTAGGAATAGCTATTTACTTGTACTTTTTCAGTTTCATACTATTTCAAAATAAATAGTGATGTCTTAAAGCCTTAAATATTATGATGAGAACTCACAAAATAGATAAGCAGACTCTTGATGCCTTTTACAATATAGTAAGTGGTATGAGTAAGTTGTAAATATCTTGAATAGTTTTTTTGCATCTTAATGGCTATATTTTGCAGAGTGCTTTAAATCTTGCTAGACATAAGTGTAGTTATTCTGTGTATGTAATATGTTTTTGGGACAATGCAAAGTAATTTATTATGGTTCTCCTTACAATGCTCAGAATGACTTGCCATTTTTCTAATACTATCTGAAGTATATATAATTTTATTCAGTATATTTTGCTTCATTAATTTGCTTTAGTAATAAAGGTATTTTATGTCTTGAAAATCCTGAAGTATATTCATAAAAACATTTTCATTATTTTGTAAGCAATGATTTTTTTTTTCATTTTGCTTATCAGCATTAATACTTAAAGATTATTTTTTTTTTATATTTGCTTTTTATTCCCTAGTTCTGGTACTTATGAAATAATGGAAGCTGAAGGAGTGCAACCAGGCACAAAAATAGTCGCTCACTTAAAGTCGGGCTGTCGTGAATTTGCTGATGAAAGCACTATCAAAGGTATTATATATTTGTATATCATACTAAGAGAAAATTGTTTATATTTCTACTTTTTTAAAAAAAATAGAAATTGCAAAAGATAATTTCTCTGTTTTGAATATCAATGAAAAATATGTAAGTTTTATTATATCATATGAATCTTATATGTTTGAACAGTTATTCTCTATCATATATGACTGTCAGGTATCTGACTAATAAATTGATTGGCTTCAACTCATTAATATATTTCTTAATTTGATAATGTTTGGATGCTGGCATACTATTTGTAAATTGCATAATGTAACATGCATGGTGAAAATATTATTGCAAAAGATTACTGGACTGATTTTAAATCTAAAGTTATTAAATCTGGTACATAGTTAATTCTTGAATAGTAAATGTTGATATTGAAAGAATTGAAACTGTAATTAAAATTACTTTAAAGTTTCCATGATTTTCTTCCATTACTTTGATGTATATTATTGTGTATGAATCATTTTTTGCTTCAATTAAATTTTTTAAATGATCTTTTTGGTGATAAATTTTATTTCCATAAAATAATTTCTACAATTTTTGTCACTTTTAAAAAAATTCCTTGAAATATATTTTACAGCACTGTTTATTATTTTATGATTTCACAAATTTTGTATTTATTGATTAATTAAATTTTTTTCAGATATCATCCAAAAATACAGCAATTTTGTTAGTAGTCCAATTTATGTCAATGGCAAGAGAGCAAATAATGTGCAGGTAAAGTACATTTTGATAATATTTTGAAAACATTAAAAAATGTATTTAAGCTTTTTCGACACTCAGATGTATATATTTGCTTTGCATGGATATAAAGCATCATGGGATTTGCATGGGGATTCAGTTTCAAAACATTCAAGATAAACCAATGAAATTCCTATAATTTTGTCTCAATATTTGACTAATTTTATTCAGATTATAATTGTCTTTTAAGATAAATTATATATATATATATTTGTTAAACAATAAATTGTGTAAAATGACCACAATTTTGTGAAGTTAAACAATCTGATTTTATTAAAAAAATTAGAAAATGGCAAATTTTATTCTTTTAAGTATTAGTTACAATTGTTAGCATATTGTTTGCAAAATTTAGTTTAACCAATTGGCAGTGACAATTTTCTCTTTAAAAGGAATTAGAAGCAAAATTCCTTATATTATGTAAGGTTTTTTTTTTGTAATTTATATTATTTAATTATATCAACAAAGATACTTAACGAATAATTTGAAATTCATATAACAATCAAAAATTGCAATTGCGTAGTTATGAACATCTTGAAAGTGTGTCTATTTATATCATGACTAAGAGCATCAGAACATGGCCGGTATTTTTATATTTTCTACAATTATTGAAATTCTTGCAGCATCTTTTGATTTTCATTATTCACCAGACATTTCCAGGAATGCATTTTAACATAATTCAATTAATTTTGATGAATAGGCATTTTAAATTTATTTCTATTTATTTCTATTTGTCTATAATTAATGCCTTGTTTTCTGAGTATTTTCCAATTTGAGACTAGATAAATAATTTTTCATCTAAAAATTCTACATTGCTGAAGAGGTGGGGGTAGAATCGATAGAGAGAAAGTGTATTCTAAATATATCCAAAGATGTATTTAAATAGCTTTTTCCACAAAAAGTGAATTGTTTGAACTAATTTTTGAACAATTAAAAACATACATTCTTTACTGCATTACATTTTGATATTGAATATATAATATTTTGCTGCTTTAAAAAAGTATGTTTATCTGTCTTATGAATAATAATACAATTTTCTAATATTGGTGGTGTACAAGAATTAGCTAAGCACTAAATTATTCAACAGCATTGCAAGCTTATAAAATGCTATATCTTGTGTGTGTTTTTTTTTTTTAATCGTTTGTTAGGCTGTTTGGTTGATGGATCCAAAAGAAGCTACTCCTGAAATCCACAATGAGTTCTTTCGATATATAGCCAATTCTTACGATTTACCAAGGTATACTTTACATTACAAAACAGACTCTCCCATAAATCTGAGATGCCTACTTTATGTACCAGAGGGAAAACCAGGTTTATTTGAAATGAGCCGAGAACTTGAAGTGGGTGTGGCTTTGTATAGTCAGAGAGTTCTTATTAGAAGTAAAGCTGACATACTGCCCAAATGGCTGCGCTTTGTACGTGGTAAGTGGTTATCAACATTACTTTTTTTTTTCTTTTAGTGCTTTAAATTTTATTGCTATCAAGAATGTTAGTTTTTAAAGTTCGATTATTTATTATGAACCAATAAGAGTTATGTTTTTGATCTCTTAGATTGTTAAGATTATTTTATTTATTTTATAAAAAGATGGAGTATTTTTTTTTCCTTCTTTTTTCTTAGAAGAAAAACACTTCATTCATTTTCATTATTTTTGTAGGTGTAGTTGATAGTGAAGATATACCCCTTAATTTGAGTCGTGAACTTCTTCAGGACAGTGCTTTAATTAGGTAAGCATAACTTCTGCCTTTTTATTACATTTACCAATTACTATAGAAAACTACTATCAATACTTTTTTTTCAGGAAAATTTCCACAATGATTACAAACAAAATGCTCCGCTTTTTACTAGAACAGATGAAAAAAGACCAGAAAACTTATGAAAAGTTTCATGAAGATTATGGAATTTTTCTAAAAGAAGGTATCTTGTCAATTGGCGATCAAGTTCAAAAGGTAAAAATTTTTAGTAAGCTTATAACTCATATATTCAGATCTCTTTTATTAATTCAGAATTCGTATTAAAAATTTATTTGTAGTAATTAAAAGTTTGAATTATCATTTTCCAGGAAGATATTGCAAAATTGCTCCTTTTTGAATCATCTCTGCAACCAGAAGGTAAAAAAATCAGTTTGTCTGAGTATGTTAGTCGAATGAAAGAAGGCCAAAAGGACATTTATTTCTTAGCTGCACCTAGGTAAATCATAAAAATATCATTTAATTATTAATAAAATTATTAACAATTTTAGATTTATTAAAAGTTTTGTAATTTAATTATTTCTTAATAATAAACTCTGGTTTGATATATTTCATATTTACATTTTATTTCATCAAAGCATTTGGCCACGGTGGCATGGTAGTAAGGTCTCGGCTTCAGAACCGGAAGATTTTATGTTCGAGACCTAATTCCACAGAAACCATCACGTATCAGGATCTGGTGCATATTAAATCTGTCAGGCTCAAACGTCCTCCTTCTGGTGTGGTGTGGAAGTTTGGAGGGGGGGGGAGACTGCGAGCTCAGGTATCATCATGAACTGTTCCATCACATCTGACTGTGGTACAAAATTACGAGGTTCGTCTCAGAATAGTCTTAGTGTTGCTTTAAAATGGGACGTCATATAGCCAAACTAAACATCAACCTATAATTTAGTATATCTGCTTGTTTAATCTCAGTGGCATTTTATTTTTAAACAAAAAGCTAATATTAATAATCTTAATCACTAAGAATTCAACACAAACAAACATAATATTAACAGATTCAAACAATGAATGAACGAAACTACCTAACAGCCAACCCCAGAAATACAAGACACATTCTTTAAATACATAGTCATGCACGGCATCATGACCAATAAAAAAAATTTATTGCATAAATCAGGATATCTTACACGGACTACACACAATCTGAAGAAACAGTTTGCATGAAGAATCTTAATTTCCAACTATAAGAGTGGAATGAGTGCATCACATATGCACAACTTTGCTCTTGAAAAGGATAAGGGCAAAAACTGTCTATAATTAAAAAGATTTGTTATAAACTTTGAATTTTCTGTGGACAAAATTATAATATCTGATTTTATACCTATTATAAAATTGTCGTAACTTATTTAAATTAAGAAAACTCCGTTTTATTTTGTATAATATTAAATTCTTTTGGTTATTTTGTTTTTTTAATTATTTTAATTAAATTACAAAATTTTAGTTATGAAGGCTAATGTTAATAATTTTTATCTTATAGTCGCCACTTAGCAGAAGTGTCTCCATATTTTGAGGCTGTGAAGCAAAAAGACGTTGAAGTTCTATTTTGTTATGAGCCCTATGATGAGTTAGTACTCTTTCAGTTACGACAATTTGACTTTAAGAACATCACATCTGTTGAGAAGGAAATGCGCAGAGAAAAGGAAGATGCATCTGTTGATGATTTAGGTTTGTTAAAATTGTATTCACTTTTTATACTTTTTTTAAATTCTCGGTCGAAGTTGCCAAATTATTTAAGGTTTGTTCATAGGAACAAAATTATGTTATATCAAGCAAAACAAGAAAATCTTTCCATGGCCAAGAAATTTATTTTAATTTAAAAATAATTCTTTTTATGAAATTATTTATTTGCTACTGCACATTTATTCAAAATTTTGTGCAGTTCAATTTGCTTTTGGAAGTTATTCTAAATTATAATTGAAATTCGTATTTTTATTGCTATATTGAAAATTTTAAATTAAATTTTGATAATCATATGTTTTAAACAGGAAATCTTTTGCGATAAACAACCAAAAATATACATATAGAATTGCAGAATATAGAATTAAATTAATACAACATTATATTTATTGTTATAAAATAAATTCTAGATTTAGCTCATTTTAATATTATTTGAACAAATATCAGTTTGATAACAATTTAATCATCCAAATGCTTAACTTTTTTTGTAAACATTTATTCCTAAGGTTTCTAATTCATGTTTATTTTTTGAAAGATATTTTGTGAAAATATTCTTCAAATTACAAAGAATCGAAGATATTTCATTTAGTGTGGTATATCCCTTTTCAGTGTCCTTTTCTTGGACTGTTGGACGTGGATTTTAAATAATTGAATGCTTGGAAACTATTATTAATTTTCAAGTGCAAACTTCCCCCCCCCCCCCACCTGTTTTTTCTTATAATGTTTGTAAAATTAATTCTTTTCCTCATCTTTTTTCCTTTTCCTTCATAATACTATAGGTTGAAGTTCTGTTTTTGGTATGTGTTTCTATTGAGATTTTTTTAGAACACAGTCTCCTTGCAGCATAGCTTCTCTTTGAATCATTGTCCACATTAATATCAGCATCATTTTAATCCTTACTCAAATTCAAGAAACCTAGTTTCAGATACAGAAAAAAGGTGTATTATAATTTTTTAAGCAGTTTTTTTTTAATGTTATATTTTCCTTAACAATGTTGTAGAGAAAAAAATTTCATTTCAAATTGTTTTGTTTTTCTCAAATTAAGAGCATCCTTGTACTGTTTTATTGGTTTATTGTAGAACAATTTGACTCGTATTAGAATTTGTTGATAGATAATACTTTAGTTTTAAAAATTCTGTTGCCTTCATAATTTAAAAGTAAAAAGGCATTACTTAATAATTTAATGATATTTGAAAAATTTTGTTGCTCTTTTTTTTTAACCCCTGAAATCTAGAATGTGCTTCTTTTAACATCATATTTTTTCCCCCCTATACCATTTAATTTATGAATGAACTGTTGTTCAATTTCTTGTATATATTTTTCTGCAAACAATAATACTTTTTTTCTTATCAGTTTCCAATTAAATGACTAAAAAAACTTTAAATTGTTTTGAATGAAATTTGATCATTTAAAAAGATAAATAATTTTTAGCATCAAAACTACTTTTAATAATAGTCAAATGAAGCTTTTTATAAATCCTTAAAATTATTTTCTTAGAGCTTTCTTCTAGTTGATTGGCTGGAATTATATTGCAATACACTTTTGTGCATCTTTAAACACTTTTTTAGGTGAAAATGCTTTGCCTAAAGATGTAGCAGAAAATTTAATGAAATGGTTGTCTACAACATTAGGGCCAAAAGTACACAAAATAATAGTAAGTTCTAATTTGAATTTTATAAAGAAATATTTAGGTGTGTGAAATATATTATTTCTATATAAAATAATTTGTTTATAATTAAATTACTGGCCAATTAAGTTTTAATAGTTAAGTTAAAGTAATTATTTCTCTATGTTTGATATTATAATTCAATCATGTGTAATCAAGTTACTTTATTCAAAGTATTCCTCAATATACCAATATATATATATACTCAACGTATTGATATGATATTCTGATATTATAAGAATATTTTAGTAATTGAGTATAATTTTAACTCTTAATTTGTGAATAATTATAGTGTGTAATAATTTAAATATAATTTTTTAACTGAATTCTTACAAGAAATAGTTTTTCAATTCTGTATAATCTTTTCTAGATTACAATATTTGATATCTTTAATTATGCGTACTATTTTATTTCAAAATGACAGAACTCTTGTAGTTTGCTTCTGTCCAGCTCATAATTGTGCTATTGCATATGTTAAATTCCAATAACTTCGCGTCTGAATTTATATGAGATTTGATTATATAATTTTAAAAATTTCAGATTTTTAGAAAAATAAATTTGTTGCAAAGTAGATGTATCTAGTGTCTAAGTCTAACAAACCTATAGTTGTTTTCAAATTTGTATTTTATTTGTTTTTATACTTTTTATTGTAAAGTAACAGATTTGTGTGGAGGAGGTGGGGATTGAATAATTAATATTTAGTTTGAAAACTCCAAATGTAATATTAGTGTAATTTTGTAGTTGCATTTTATCATTTTACATTTAATTTAAATATGAGAAAAAAATGCATTATTTCTCCTCATTAGATTATTTCTTATATTGGGGTTGTTGTTGTTTTTGTATATTTTATCTACTTTTCTTCCATTTCAGGTTACTAAAAGGCTGTCAAACCATCCTTGTTTAATATCTGTTGAAGAAATGTCTGCTGCTAGACATTATATTCGTACAACTTTGCATGCTATGTCAGAAGAGCAAAGATATAAAATCTTAGAACCTACATTAGAACTTAATTTAAGGTAAGAACTGAAATATGCATTTTATTTGAAATTGGCATTCAGTTTGATGCATTTGAATTTGAAAGCATTCAATTCCATTCTCCAGCAAGCTGTTTTTTGATCCTGGATAATTCTGAAGTAGAGGAAAGGCTATTGTCATCCCATCTCAGATATGCTTTATGGAATTAAAGACTGGAGATCTGGTTGGCCTGTCTATATATTGAATATCCACACTATCCAGAAATTTTTCAAGCAGATTAGCCTCATGTCATTGTCTTTAAAAATGATATCAGAATCAAATAGGCCTCTTGTGAGGCGAAACAGATGGTTGCAAGATCTCATCCCCGTATCTAACATAGTCACAAGACTTGTCAGAGACATGAAAGCCTTTAAATTTATTGAAAATGGTGTCTTTACAAACCATCAAATCTGCACTGTCTTATTTTCTTTTAGATGATTACTTGATACCTTTTCTTATGAGTACATTAAAAAACAGTGGTTAGGTTGAATCTGAATTCATCAGTAAATAGCTCTATTTCAGTGTTGATGTTCTTGGCGCTATACTATTCAGGCTCTTCTGTATACAAAGAATTTTCTTAACTGCATATCTATAACTACAATCAGTTACTGAGATCTTAGAGCCCTTTGTTCACCATTTCAGAAGTATGCATAGCCTTGATTTTATTTTTCTATGATCTTTAACATAAGGCTGATAAATTTCTGGATAATGAAGATATTCATCAAATAGATTGACTAGTTAGATTTCTACTCCTCAACTTCATAGAGCATTCTAGAAAATTCCTAGGCAGATGGTTGCAAACTAGCCTTTCCTCTCCCAGAACCATTCAGGACATTAAAAACAGTCTTGCTGGAGAGTGGGATCTACTGATACAGAGAATTTTAAATTTGCTCATTTATGTCATGAATTCATGTTGCAAGAACTGTATAATTGTGGGAGATGACCTTCTTCTATATTTGCATTTTTTTTTTTAAATTTTTACTTTGTCTTATAATGTCTGGCTTATGATTTCATACACTATTTTCAGAATATAAAATCATATCTGTGGATCATAACTTACTGCAATATTTCTATATACATTATACCAACCTATGTGCATGCTTAATATTATTAAAATCTTAATATTACTAAAATTAAAAAATTAACTAAAAATAAAAATTATTTTAACTTTGAATATAACTGTATTAGAAAGTGTGCAAAATATCAAATGTATATAAGATTTAAAATTCTATTGTATTTTTTTCTTCTTTTTAATCATTTATTTCATGCTTCATCTTATGTTGTGTCTTATTTCACACTTACTTAATGTTTTATTTGAACAATGTTTATTTACCTAAAACATCGTTCCTTTAAATTTCATAAATAATTTAAGCACTCTTTTATTAGTGGGACTCAATCATACCAGATTTAAATGTCAGTGCTGTTTTGTAAATTATTATTTGGGCATTACTACTGGAACTGTACCTTTTTTTCATAAATTGCATTAACTTTTGCCCTTTTAAGAACAGAAAAACATCTAAGTGTCTAAAATAGAAATTTTGTTTATCCATAGTAAACTTCTGAGTAAATAGTGTGTTTTCACTATTGTTTAAAATTGTGTTATTTTTAAAGATTCATCAGCTATTGGTTTTCAAACTACTTAAAATTATTTTCATAGAAACATTATTTTTTCAGGTGCCCAAAGACTTATATTCAACCGAATATAAGTCTTTGATCATAATTAGATACAAGTGTTTGATAAAAGAAGGCTAAAAAAATTAATGAAATGAGCATAAATGATATGTATTATAAAAAGAAATTATCATAGCAAATTATATTTCTGGAGCAGAATATTCTTCATAAATAGATAATAAGGTTCTATCTTGATTCACTAAAAGATTCAAAATATTTGTTGACTATATAATGATGTTTAAATCTGATCATGAATTTAATGTCCTAAAATTAGAAAAAATTGCAAAAATTAGTTAACAAATCAATAATAACTATAAGCAAAAGCAATTTGTCCAGTCAATTGTTCCATATTTATATATTAGATATAAGAGAAAATCAATTCAAGTAATTTTAATTTTATTTAGAATTCTCATATCTTGTAGACTTGTCTACTTGAAAATAAATATTCTAGTCCAAATATTAGCAAGAAAATTGGAATCTGTATCTTAATTTGGCTAACCTTTTTATTTGTCTCATCAAAATCGAAGAATCACCAGGGTCACTTAATAAAAGTAATTTGATGAAATAATTTTTTAATAGTATTTAACCTTTTTTTAAATATATTTAAAGAAATTTCTGTATTTAACTGTGCTGTTAATAAATGAAAAAATTTCCATCTTTTGCTAACAGAAGAAATAATTTTATTTGATTTATTTCTTGAATTTATGATTGAAACTATTGAATGAATTTATTGATTGAAACTTTGCAGTTGTTTTGTGAAGAAACTATATGTTTTAAATGACTGCATGCAATTATTCTTGATTTTTTTTTCTTATGCATGTGTAGAAAAACTGAATGCAGTGGTCAAAGTATTGATAATTTATTTATCAAATTATTTTATTTTTAGCCATCCTATAATAAAGAAAATGAACTCTATACGAAATGACAACCCTAAATTAGCTGAGCTGTTAGCGCATCAGGTTTGTAAAATTAAGTAAAAACTATTGTTTACAATGATTGTTGTGGCTTTATATATCCTTGAATTAAAATCTTAAAGAAAGAATCATATTAACTTTGTGAAGTTTATTGTGTGTTAGATTCTCAAACGTTGAAATAGATATAATTTTAATCCACGAAGATGAGTTTATTCTATTATAAGCAAAATTGCTGATTTACTTTATTGAAGAAATTGAAACTTTTATCACAATTCAATTGTGATAATTGTGACTAAATATCACAATTGAAAACTTTTGTTTAACTTTATTGGCCAAAAATGCTCTTTAATGTAGAAGAAATAGCACGAATGTAGTTTCTTGTTCTGAATAAATAATAACTAATATTTATATATCCTCTTTCCCTCCTGCCTTCAAGTTTCAGCTCTAAAACAGCTTAAACAAAATAAAACATTCTTGTATCTTTATCGCACAAAATGTCATCCAAAAATTAAGTTTATTTTAACATAGTCTGCAATTAATTCAAATTAGGCTGTTAAATATGTATAAATGGTAATTTACTTTTAACAATTTTAAATAAATTAAAGAAAGCTGTTGCTGGTATTTTTTAGTTTTCTAACAGTAATTGGCAAAACTTTTATAAGGTAATTTTAGATGTCATGTAATGAAAGTGTGTGGAGAGGTGGTAAATATATTTGAAATTAAAACACTCTTTAAAAGCTGCTTTTTTTTTTTTTTTTAACATTTATAAAAACCTTGTGCACCACAAAATATCACACGGGGCTTACAGAAGTAAGTATACAACACATTACATAAAAAAAGAAGAAATTTAACAGTCATGAATTATTACAAACGTCAACAATAAATTTACAGAAATTTTCAAAAGCACTTCTGGTGGAAATAAGTTGGTGAAGACCTGGAAGCCAATTTATTTTAATGTTCTTGATAGCCAGTCTTAGGATCTGTCTTTCTTTGACAAACTTGGAACATAGAAGAAGCACATATTCAACATTTTCCTCTCCACCAATTTTACAATCACAGAAGGATGACAGAGACAAATTAAATTTGTACAAATAACTTAAAGTTACCATGACCAGTGAGAAATTGGGTTATTTTATAATTATTATAAAAATGGGCATGACAGTCTCTTATTAATGGGTGGAAAAAAATTCTTTATTAAGCTCCCTTTATTTGAAATGAGATATTGTTGATTCCAAGACTCCACCATTTTTTCTCTCGTAATCTTCTCGCAAAAGGATTTAGGAATATTAATGACAATGTCAATTTTGCACTTAGTGGCAGTGTTTGCAAGCCAATCAGCCCGCTCATTTCCATGAATGCCCATGTGTCCACAAACAAATGCAAAAATTATCGAGATATTTTTATCTTTCAGGCTTTTAATTTGCTTTTGGATCTCAACAATTATTTTGTTAGAGAAAGAAATACATTTCAGGAAATCCAAGGATGAAATAGAATCGGTACAAATGAGATAGTGAGATTACATTGTTTTGTTCAATTATCTATTTAATGACGAAGTTTAAACATAAAAGTTCAACTACAAAAACTGAGCATGCATCATGAATTTTGAATTGAAAGTGCTTTGATTCAATACCACTTCTAAAAACAACAAATGTGAAACCAACTTTGCCATCAGTATAGCAAATAACTGGGAAAACATCCTTGGTTTTGTCACTAAATTGTATAATATTGATAGTGGTTCTCTCTGGAAAAAAAAAGCAGCTGTTTGAATGAAATATAATAAAAATATTTTACATACATATACCATCAATTTATTAAAATTATCTGCTAATATTTCTTATCATTTCAGGTATTTGATGCTGCAATGGTTTCAGCTGGTTTAGTGGATGACCCACGTAAAGTGACTACTAATCTCAATGATTTGCTTGTTTTATTGTTAGAGAAGCATTAAAATTCAAAACATAAATTTACATCCAGTCATTTATTTTAACATAAACTCAATGAAACAATACATTCATAGTTTCTTCATCTAAATGTACAATCTCTTTATAGGCCAAAAGTTTTGTTGAAAGAGAGAAGGAAAATTGCAAATTTAAAAGCAGTTTAATTTTTGATAAAATATTCTCTCATTTAATATTACTCTGTTAATAAATAAGCAAATGTAGATATTTTGCTATTATACATTTACAGTAATGCTTGAGATTCTCTAAGGCATTTCAAAATATGTGAAAATAATTTACTTTTTTGGTTGATATTTAAATTTAAGGGGAAAAAATATCACTTAGATATCATATGTATATGAAGCATTTGTTATATTTTGTGAATTTTACTTATATAATAAACAAGTTTTCTCAGATTTTGATCCATTGTTTTTCTGTTTTACCAAAAAACTAAAGGTCTATAATTTTAAATATATAGTTTTGTGCCGAGTTTTGATAAAACATTATATCTGTGCCAATAGCTCTTTGCTATTATTCAAGTAATGCCAATTAAGATTTAAGCTTAAGTTTTGTTTTTAACATTAAATCTATTATTATTTGTCAAATAATCATTTTCTATTTGTGATTTCTGTGAAATTTTGGTATGTTGTTAGTCCTTTATTCAGAGGCGGCGGTAACGGGGGCAATTGCCCCCCTGTCGGCGAGAGATTGCGAGTTTTGTCGGGAAAAGTTTTTACCACTTCAGGATGATTGTACAGAGTTGCGCATCATCGAACATGATTATTTAAAAACCACCCTAATGTTAATATATTGTAAACTTTCCAAATAATGGTTAAAGTGATTTGATTATATTTGGCAAAATAATCGACAGGGTGCCAGATCAACAACAGGACGTATTTTGCAAACAATTTTTGATAAACCGACTAAGAACTGAATGCAATTGAGACCTTAAGTTCGCAGAATTTCAGGCATCTGATTCAAATATCGTTCATTAAACTTTTAATTTGCACTATTTTTGGAAATACAACCGACAAGGTAACAAGTGAATAAGATATCGACAAGGTTATAGGTTGCGGACAATTTTTGATCGCTCGACTATAAACTCCATGCGGTGATGTTGATGTAAGTGTGAGACTTTCAAATATTTGATTAAAATGTCGTTCAACAAGCTTATAATTTGTCCGACAAAGTGAAAAAGATATTTGCATTCCACTGACAATTTTTGGATTTCAGACTATGAATTGAATGTTGAGCATTATATCCACAGATTTTCAGACACTTTTAATTAGCACTACTTTTGGCATTATAACCGACAAGGCGACATGTGAACAATATATCACATTTTACCAGACATTTTTAATCGGTCGACTAAGGGATGTCGACGATGTTAAGTCCGCAAATTTTCAGTCATCTGATTTAAATGCCGTTCATTTAATTTCTAATTTGTACTATATTTAGTAGAATAATCAATAAACTGGCAAGTGAATAAGGTATCGCATTTTTCTACTAATTTTTATTTTTCGGCTAAGATGTTATCATAGATTATGGAGAAAAAAATTGTTTTCATCGAGTAGTCCGATTACCTGCCAGTGGAATTATAAGGGAAATTGAAGCTTTTATATTACACATGAATACGGCGATAAAATTGGTTTTCCTGACTATCATTCAAATTCAAGTTATAAAATAAATCGTCATCTTTTTCATCTAATTGTTACTTCCGCGGTAACGAACTAGTGATTTTTTTTAAAAATCTATTTCGCTATGAGAATTTTTTGACAAAAATCTAGTTAATGGTTAAATTAAATTTCATAAAGAACTCTTTTTTTTTTTCCGACACTCTTGTACATATGCATGTTAAGAAGAGTTACTTAACTGTAGTCAAATTATGTGAATTCAATATAAATATCTGGAATAAGTAAATTACTTAAGTATAAATTAAGTTATTTTAACAGTAAAATATTTGTTTAATGCAGTCTAATTTATCAGACTGCAATTATTACACTAAAGAAATAAAACCGACCGCAATTGACGGCAAAAATAAATATATGTGGTATGGTAGCTATTTAGCTACACTAAAAAAATTATTCAATTGTGCATTAAATTTGTTAAATAAATTACGACCTAAATTCTTCAGATTTTGCATTCAGTATTATAACGATGTAATTGGGGAGCGTATCTTAAAATCTTTTTCCCAATTGTTTGTCTTCGTGGCAAAGTCTATATAATTACAGGTTCTTCTAAATTTTTAATAGACTTTGGATAAGGATGTTTTGATAAAAAGATGATTAAAATAGTCATTCATAGAATATTTATATATAACATATTAACCCCTAGATATACGAATTTACTTAACTTCTTAATTAAATGTCACATCGTTTTGGGGACAATTATTATTAATTCAATCCCTAAAATAATATAAAGGTATTTGAGGTAATTTTGGATTTTCAAGTGATTTGTGCATTTTAAATTACTTAATACTTTCATTTAATTGCTGATTTAAAATTAAAAATTTAGCAACTCTATGCTCGAGTCAGACTTGTCATTTTATATGATGAGATTAAGAAAAATCAACACATGTAACTGAGGGGGTAAAACTTAACTTTTTGAGAGGCTTATGGGCTCACTTGCAAAACTTCGGGGGGGGGGGGAGTACTTAACCGTAAGAACGCATGACTAAAAAAAATGCAAAAACGTCGAATATTTTTTTAATTATTATTCTGGATTTCTAAAAAAGTTTCTTTTATAAAACGTTTTGAATTTAGTTTCAATAATCATTTCATATTGCTTCTGATATAAAATAAGAGCATGCAATTGTTCATTAATCGTGACATGTCATTCTGGCACAATTTGTGTTTCTATATACAAAATCTAGAATGAAATAAATTAGATCTCAGAGAAATTAAATCTTAAGAGTCTCATAAAAAATACTCAAATATTGACAATCTTTTGATGGTCAGGGGGGAAAAAAATTGAGAATATTTTTTGTAAATATCTTTATAAATTTTTAAATTGAAAGCAAGGGTCAGTATCTGAAAAAAAAATTTATAATAATTAATTTGAAATAATAATACTTAATTTTTGTTAATTAAATGTAAAATTAATGTAGAATTAATTATGTGTTATTTTGAAGACAAATAAGGGAAATTGCACTGGCTCCCCTGTCGGAGTTGCCTTGCCCCCTCGTCGGCAAATCTCTGCCTTTATTTACAAACACCATATGAAAGTATCATTTAAAGGAGAGAAAATTAAATGAATTAGAGGAAATTAAATGAATACAAATATTGACAGATCTATAGAACAAGGGATTTATAGTAGCAATTAAAAAAGAAATAAAAAATTTAAAAGATGTGGTGGTATGTAGATTATTATGATCTGTGCAGGAAGCAACAGGACGAATGTTGTTGGAAACATTTCTTTAATAATCACATTCACACACTTAAACATACACTAACACAAAGACAAGACATTCACGCTCGCGGCTTCACAGTTCAGCATCACATCTTATTCTAATTACAATCGCAATGCACTGTGGGATGTACTAATCAGGCATCGCCATCTAGTATCCAAAAGAGAAGATAAGAGTAATGCAACTGCTACAAAGAAAAATTTGTTATTGCAGTAATAGTTAAATCTGCAAATAATTTCTGTTTAATTTATAAATAGTATTATAAAGAACTGTTAATTAATGAATATAACTCTAATGCAACTTATATTCTAAAAAACACAGGGAAAAGAGAAGTAGATAAAAGAAAGCTAGCTTTCGCGGGAAAAAAATTAAGACTTGGTCTCTAAACTATCCTTATTTGTTCCCAACAGTTAAATTTCATAAAAAAAAAACATTAAAATTCAGATTTGTGACTTGTAGCACTGGCAGTTATAGTTACTTTTCAAAAATTTAATTTTCTCACAATTCAACGGGATGAGTTTGTAATAGCAAAATTTCCTATATTGAAGCAACAGATAATCTCATTAAAAACTAATAATGAATTTCCCAGAAACTACTGCAATATTGATTTTTTTAATAAAAAAGGAGATGATTCAGTATTAATCCTTTGCCAAAAATAAAAATATACTTTCCGTTGCATATTAATTAATTCAATAGATGGTGCTAAGAACCTCCAATTATTTATCACCTTAAATGGCATTAGCAGAAACAAGATGAACTAGATGGGACACATTTTATAAAATGTTTACCTGCTGCTGGTATGTTCTTTCCTTTTTGTTTTAATAATTGGTTATGAGAGCTTTTATGTTATTGTTTTTTATGGTGGTTTTTTTTTTTTTTTTTTTTTTTGCTTAATTTGTGATGAATTTCTTTATAATTTTTTGTTTTGTTTCACTTCTGTAAAAAATGGTGTATCTCCTAGGCCTTAATTTCAGGGAATTTTCAGGTTACGAGGGGTCAATGCTATTGGACTTAGGTCAGACTCCTCATAGAAAAAAAATCCTTATTTTGAATCCCTCTCTGAGAGTGACCCTTGAGAAAGTCTCCAGGTCGGATTCTTATTTTATTTGGTTTAATTTTTATTCTATTTTTTCCTTTTAACTTGGTTTTTATTACTAATTAGTCTAGATTTCTAATTAGTCTGTGTTTTAGCAGTAGCTGCATTTGCGTTTTCTATATACAATGATACTTTTTCTACTTTTTTTTTATTTGTTTCCAAAATAATTTTTTAGTTTCGTTTTCGAATATATATATATATATATAATGATATTTTAATTCTAATTTCAATTTAATTAATTTCCAAGATTTTATCTTAATTTGGTCCATAATAACTTTATTCTAAAATATTCTTTTATTTCGTGATCCAATTCCATTGTCTCTACTTAATTAATTCAAGTGAAGCTTTATAAAATTGCTGACTCGACTAAACGCCGACACTTTCACACGCTCGGCGTGAAGGGGTAAAAAAACTATCCAGTAAGCACATTCTTTTTAAAAGATCCCTGTGTTTCCCTTACATGTGATTGACATGCGTCAGAAATCCCTATCAGAATCGTAATAATGTATTAGCACTATAAAATAATATTTTCCCTATCTATATCTCATGTTATATAAGACGATGAATAATTTAATTCTCGCTCTTCCCCACTTCTGTTTTTGCAGCGCGCTGTGGCGGACGCGCAATGTCCGCGCGTTTGCTTGTAAATAATAATGCTTTCCCGATGGATTAAAAAGAATTTAAAAATGTAAAAAATCTCTTCACTGTCTTCAAACTGCATTTTGCTTTACAACAAATAATGTTACATATATTATTTAAAGAAATATGCAAAATGAGCTCAGGCAGGATGTAGTAGACACCAGCTAATGACAAAAATTAATGTTATTTTTATTAATTAAAAACATTTCCTCTTTCCTTAGTGTAAGTAATGGTAAAATATTGAAAATCCATAGCAAGATAATTCAGTAAATAAAAGGCTAAAGTTAAATTTGCATTTCATTAACTATGAATTGGTAAAAAGCATATTTCCTGAACATGGCAATTCAAATTTTATTATCACATACAATTGTCTATAGTTATTTTTATCAAATTAAAAAACATTTTTTGCAAAATCTAGAAAATAATTTATATAGAAAGATATGTTTTTGTTTTATTCAAAAAAGTAAGTTGTTCTTTTTTTGTCAGCTTAACAAGAATAATTCTCAGTTAACAACAATTTTTACTTACAAAAGGTTCTTTAGAAACGAATATTTATTTACTTTATAAAACTTTTTATGTTCATCCTCAAAAATAAAAAAGTTCATTCTACAGGATGTTTATTTAGTCCCGGATCCATTTTGATGTTTAATAACTCATAAAATAATGAAGATATAAACAAACTTATGGCATTTATTGATGTAATAACTCATATATTTTCCTTTTCAGGTTTGAATATTTTTACTTTTGTAAATATCGTCTGCGCGTGTGTTTAATTTCAGATAATTTCATTTTCCAGTCTAAATATCTGTATTTTTCTAAATATCGTCTGCTTATTAATTGCATTTTTCTCTCTTTTGTTTTTGGCAACTATTGAAATGTTATGTTTACTTTTGATGCGTTTGTTCTATGTAGTACTTTTGTATGTGATGTTTTATTCGAGCGGATATTAAGGAGAATGCATACACCACAAGAGAAAGCACAGCATCTTTTCATGTTTCTGGCATTGTTATTCGCCATAATGTGCGCATATGGGGATCTGAAAACCCCCATGAATACCGTGAGGCACAAAGGGATTCCCCAAAGGTTAATGTGTGGTGCGGACTAATGCCCGACCGAGTCATTGGGCCTTTCTTTTTTACAGAAAAGACGGTCTCATCAGTCGTATACTTAGACATGTTGGAAAACTTCGTATTTCCACAACTAGAAGAGCTTCAGCCACATGTCTTTTTGCAACAAGATGGTGCGCCACCTCATTGGGCTACCATCGTTCGTACTTCTCTGAATGACCATTTTCCAAGAAGATGGATTGGGCGAGGAGGTCCAATTCCTTGGCCACCCAGATCACCTGACATAACGCCGCTGGACTTTTTCCTTTGGGGGTTTGTAAAAGACAACGTTTTCAGGAGGAGAGTGTCGAACATTAATGACCTAAAAGACAGAATTGCAACCGCAATAGGCTCTGTGGATACTGACATGCTTGCCGCTACCTGGCGTGAAATTGACTATCGACTTAATATTCTCCGTGCGACGAAGGGAGCACACGTGGAAGTTCATTGACAAGGGTCATGAAACTTTTTGAGTCTATTTAACCATTTATGTTATTAATTTTAATCTATCTTTATTATTTTATGAGTTATTAAACATCAAAATGGGTCCGGGACTAAATAAACACCCTGTATTATAAATATGTATTTTTCTCAATTATTTGATTCAAGTAAACAAGTATATTGATAGAATTTATCCTTTAGAAGTAGACGTTGTTAAAAATCAAAATTGCTTTACTTTATAACATTAATGAGTTTAAAAATTTATCTATAAATAATAGATTCTATCTAACTACAGAATTATTACTATTTCATATTACTCAAATTGCTCATAAATTTATTTGATTCTCTAATTTAAAAAATTTTATAACAAATTCCTACCAATTTCAATGTTTAGCCTTTTTTTTTTTTAATTCTTTCATTTGGAATTTATTTTAAATCTGTCTTGAAAGTATAATTTCTGTTATAATCAATGAAATTGTCAATGAATCAAAGTTGTATAATATATTTTTGATATATATCTCTTATTCCCTTTGAATTCTGTGAAGCCCTTAACGTTTTGTTTTAAAATCATTCATTGTTTTTTTTTTTTTTTTTGTTTCAAATATTATCACTTGATTAAATGCTAACATATTGGAAAAATAAATATAATTTATGTTTAACAAATGATCCTAAGCTATTAGCTAATGTTTAAATCCAATAATGACAAATAAATGAATAATAACAAAAGTAAAGCTGATGACAACATTTGTTCATATTATGATTTGACACGCTCATAACTTATTTGTTAATGCTCTGTTTATTTTTCCTTATAACCTTTACAATATAATTTGTAAAGAATCTTAATGGTGTTTTCAGAAATCCAATGCTTATTTGATTCAAGTATGGTATTTAAAAAATATTTAAATATGTATATACAATCTTGCATATAATATATACAGGGCCGGCCATCTGGGGGGGGGGGGGCGGTGGGTGCTACGCACCAGGGTCCCGCGACTGAGGGAGGCCCCACCGTGACTAAGAAAATAGTATTCTGAACAATAATAGCGTTTACACGTACTGAAAGTATATCATTTTATTTGCACGTGGCTAGCTGAGCGGCAATGATCGCACTAATACCTATAAAAAGGTGGGGGGAGTTCATTTATGAATAAGGAAATACCCTTCAGACATGTTGAAAGAGAGCGGCACGACTTCTTGGCGTAAGCGGCGATCATAAGTAGAAGCTGAGGCTGAGTTCAAATGAACTTGTAAATCATTAGCTATTTACTTTTTCTACGTCTGATGTAATATTTTGTAAGCGTGCATTTGTGAATCTTTGTTTATATTAAATTGTTCAATTAAAAAGTAAAACGAAGATAAATTAAACGATCAATTCCTAACAATGCACATTGCATTACTGCTTCACCGGCCACGGCAGAATGAAAAGAATTAAGGAAAAAGTTTAAATGGAGCAATCGACGGATTTGGAAATAAACGGAATTTACAGTATATATTATAGTCTGGTGCAAGTGTGTAAAATATTATTAATATAAGGTAAGTAGACTAACATTCACTTACCTCATGTACTAGGTAAAGCGTATAATATAGCATATATAATAATTTGATAATTCTTTCTATAAACTGCTTAATACTAATAGATACAACCATGTGCATGTCAAGGAAATATCCCTCTGAGTATCATAAAGGAAAATTATCAGAAAAGAAAAAAGAAGAAAAGCTAAACTTCAAGAAGTCACAAATAGATCTGTTTTCTTGGCTACGAAGCAATTCTGGCAAAGAAATTGTTTCTACTTCAGAACTTACTATTCAAACTTCAACTGGGGAAGAAAGTTCGGCTCTAAGTACACAGTCTTGCAATGAAAATGTTGAAAGTGAAATTTATTGAAGAACCGTGTGTTTATACAAATATGATCGAATCAGAAAATAATGACTATTAGAAATCTTATAAAGGGAGTATAAATGGTCCTGATTAATGGCCAAGTATTATGACTGATGAATTTAGAATGTTTTATGTTAAAATCGGACCTGCACAACATAAAGGAGTTTTTGTTAAAAATTCTGAAGGTTCCGCTTCATACTACTTTTTAAAAAATGCCAAAAGGTGAAATCCAACTTCGTAGCTGGTTAATTTATTCAAAAACATAAGACTCCGTATTTTGTTTTTGTTTTATATTGTTTTCCAAAATAAGAAGAAATGACCAAACTACACGATTTATAGGTGGCTATAATAACTGGAGAAAGCTGTCAACTAATCCAAGATCATGAGCGTTCTATCTGTCATTTTAATGCGTTTATTGCTAGGAAAAAATATCTAAAATGACTAAATTTATGTTCGACTGTTGATAAAACAAATCAATTTAATATTAATTAGGAAACAGCACGATTCAAATTACTATTTCAAAGAATTGCAGATGTGATTCTATTTTTAGCGTGTAATAATTTTCCACTTCGAGGAACCCACGAAATAATAGATGCGCCTAACAATGGGAATTTTTTAAGTTTAATCGAATTATTAAGTAAATGTGACTCTGTGCTAATGAATCATTTAAAAAAAATAATAAATTCTAAAAATAGAATTGTGCATCATTTCGCACATAGGTCACAAGAACAAACTATGTATGCGTTGGGAAATGAAGTCCTTAACAAAATGAAACACGATATCAAAACAGCTATGTACTATAGTATTCCAAATAGATTCAGATATTTCCCATAAGGAACAAACTTCAATCATTATTAGAACAATAATTTTGAAGAGAAACGTTTAACTATAAATGAGTCATTTATAGGGTTTATTGAAGTAACTGATGCGACTGAAGAAGGACTAGCAAAACCTCTATTGAACAGATTAAGTGAGCTTGATTTAGATATTATGAATTGTAGAAGGCAAGCATACACAACGGTAGCAACGTGAAAGGGAAATATAAAGGTGTACAGTCTAAATACTTTCTCTAATCCTGCATGCAATTTATGTACCTTACTTATCACGTTCCTTTAATTTATTAATTTGTGATTCCGCTTCCAGAAGTATATATTGTACAAAAAACTTTGGGATATTGCAACGCTTATATTGCTTATTTTCTGCAACTACAAAAAGATGGGAAATTCTGCAAAAGCATTTAAACATTACTGGTAAACCATATGTGACACTTATTGGGAAGCCAAAATATATTCGATTAAAGTGTGTATACACAGTTTGAACAAACTTGTAATACCCTAGAAGTAATGATAATACAGCGACATCCAAAGCTAAAAGTTTAGTGGATGCACTACAAGAAATACCATTTATTTTATGCTTAATAGTATGGTTTGCAATATTATCCAAAATTAATACTATCAATAAACTATTTCAAGCAAAAACAATTGTTCTTGACTCGTCTTTCAATTTAGTCAGTAAAATTACTGAAACAAAAAATTTAAGAACAAAATTTGAACACATTTTTAGACGGAAGTAAAAGTGCTAGCACGTAATTCGAAATTTCAGAACATTTTCCTGCAAAACGAATTCGAAAAAGGAAAAGATTATATTCGAATTAGCAGAAGACGAAGTTATAGAAAACCTGGTTGAGGAATTTAGGTGTTATTTTTTTAAGTACAAATAGAAGATAGATTTAAAAGTATATCAAATATTATTTCTGATTTCAAATTAATCACTAATATAAAAATTTAAAAAACATAAATTAGAGAAATGTTCCAAAAATTTTGTAAAGTTTTATAACAAAGATGTAGATGAAAACCTCATGCAGGAAATTTGTTGGTTACAGGATTTGATTTTGAATGAAAGAGATGTAAATAATGCACAAGACATATCTGCAATACATACTAAATAATAATTGTAATGAGTTATTTCTAAATGTATTAACTGCGTTAAAACTTTTCTTTACGTTGCCAGTTACTATAGCAAGTGTTGAGCTCTCTTTCAGCAAATTAAAATTAATAATTATCTTCGGTCAATCATGTGTTCAGAAGGGAATTGAGCATTTGCGCTCCATAAATTATTCCTTACCCCTGTTGCATTGTAGGTTTACTGAGATCCGGACCTTTGGCAAGAAAACTTGGCGCGCATCTAGAGGGGTGACGTTTAGTTTTGAGGGTTTAGTTTTGCATAGTTGCATTTCCGGTCGGGCTAATTGGTGATAAGGGAATAGTGATAATTTTTGTAAAAATTTTATTTGATCTTGAATTTATGAGATCTTGTACATACATTTATCTAATTCATATATCTTGTAATAAATGATAATTAATTCTATTATTAATAGAAAAGTAAGACTGTTTTTATCAGAACAATAAATAGCGGAATTAAATGCATTTAAAAAGAGAAGTAAAATATAAGAGAATTTATAGCTGTTTTATTTACTAATATTTAAACAATCTCATATTTCTGAATGAATTTTCTAGAAAATCG